>CAUYPK010038130.1:0-22931 GCA_963574355.1 Loris lydekkerianus
AACAACCAAAGCAAATAGACAACCTACACAATGGGAAAGGATATTTGCATGTTTTGAATCAGACAAAAGCTTGATAACTAGGATCTATAGAGAACTCAAATTAATCCACATGAAAAAAGCCAACAATCCCATATATCAATGAGCAAAAGACATGAATAGAACCTTCTCTAAAGAAGACAGACAAACATATGAAAAAATGCTCATCATTTCTAATTATTAGAAAAAATGCAAATCAAAACCACCTTGAGATACCATCTAACTCCAGTGAAAATGGCCCACATCACAAAATCTCAAAATTGCAGATGCTGGCGTGGATGTGGAGAGAAGGGAACACTTTTACACTGCTGGTGGGACTGCAAAATAGTACAACCTTTTTGGAAGGAAGTATGGAGAACCCTCAAAGAACTTGAGCTAGACCTCCCATTTGATCCCTCAATCCCATTACTGGGCATCTACCCAGAAGGAACTAGACTGTTTATTGCAGCTCAATTTATAATCGCCAAAATGTGGAAACAACCTAAATGCCCACCAACCCAGGAATGGATTAACAAGCTGTGTTATATGTATGCCATGGAATACCATTCAGCCATTTAAAAAAATGGAGACTTTACAAACTTTGTACTAACCTGGATGGAAGTGGAAGACATTATTCTTAGTAAAGCATCACAAGAATGGAGAAGCGTGAATCCTATGTACTCAATTTTGATATGAGGACAATTAATGACAATTAGGTACACAGTGGGGGTAGGGGAAGGGGAAAGTGAAAGAGAAAGAAGGAGGGAAGGGTGGGGAAAGGAAGAGCAGAGTGAGGGAAGGAGTGAGGGGGTGGGGTCTAGGTGTGTGACACATCTTTTGAGGGCAAGACAGGATTGTAAGAGGGTCTTTACCTAACCAATGCAATCAGTGTGACCTGGTTTCTTGTACCCTCGATGAATTCCCAACAATAAATTAAAACAAACAAACAAACAAAAATTCTCGTCCCATTCCCAGAGATTCTAACAGGTTTTATTTGTCACCCAGGAATCTGCATTTCAACACTACCTCATGACACAGACTACGTATGTGTACTACCCTTTGAGAAATGCTGATCTATACAACCTCAGAAGTTAATAATAAATATACTATTGGACTATCAGATCTGTAAATTCCATTTTTGAAAAGTGTATCCTGCATCTTACAAATAAGTAAGCAAGATATTACACTTTCATTTTTACCAACAGATAGCAGTAATTGAAGTATCATTTCACCTTTGCTAGGTGACATTATGTCTAGTTCAACTTTGAAATACTGTTATCCTAAAGAGGGTCACCAGCACTTTTATGTGATCGTTTGACCTTGATAAAATACTATGCTTCACAGGGAGCATGCCCCAGAAGGCGGTGACTTGCTCTTGTTCTAGCTAAGCCAGGAGGTACCTAAGCAGAGAAAGAAAGGGATTTGTTTTTCTGTCAATAAAATCTGGAACTTTGACCCATTTTATTTGTACCTAAAACACAATCATTGAAACTTCATTGAATCTGTCAAATATTAGACAAAGATACACTTGACCTGGGGGGAAATATCAGGAATTCTTAAACATTTAACTCCTAGTGTGTATTAGTATGAAACTAAGTTGAGCAGAACCCATTAATGTCACAGTGATCGGTTACCAATGGAAATAAATAATTCATGATGAAGAGAATTAGTCTAATTAGCAGGCAGTTTGAGTCCTTTGATAAAACCCAGCTCTAATTCCGTGAAGGGCAGGAAGTGCTGTCATCAGTCAGCCCTGAAAAGATTAGCATCTATTATGAATGAGGTTCGACACCCTAGCGAAGTCATGTGTGTCCTGGAGACAAACTTAATATGTTCTAGAATGGGACACAGTTTGTCTCACCAACACATCACGATTCCTACCAGGCTATTGTATGTAATAACAAGCAAAGATCAGTGCTCTGTCCCATCACTCACTCCCCTGTCCATCATTCTGACAACTGTGCAAATACATTTTCCATGCAAAGTAGGGAATGTGCCCTGAATACTTGTAAAATTGCACAAGATGTCAAAGAAAATATGTGTTACTTTCTCACTCAGCAAAACAAACACACAGAACCAAATGTCAGCCCTGAAACTGACGGCTTCAAAGATGGTGGGCAATATAGTATGTCAGGCTTGTTGTTTACACATTTCATTTAAAAACTGTTGTCAGTTCTCCTAGGAAATCTGCTTCTCCATTTATTTCTCTCGGGATATTGAAGTTACAAGATCAATCACAGGCTTCCAGCTTCAGCAACTGCAGGCAAATGGAGATGAGGGTCCTGAGCAAAGTAACTTCTAGAATTCCAAACTAATATATAAGGGAAACAAGAAAAAGTTGTTTTGTTTTTCATTGCAGCCCATAAATGGCTTAGATCATTGAGATGGCTCAGCTCTAGGAAGATTTATAGTTTCTGAATCATATCTGGCCTGGTGTATCTAAAAGATGTTGACTGTTCCACACTGTGCAAGCCCCACATTATTTTGCAGCCCACAAGCTGATGCGGCATCAGCTGTGTTTCCATTTTTACATATGAGCCCTTTGAAATTACATGTTTCCATTTTGCAATTTGATGTAATAATGAAGAAACTCCAAATTTGTAAGTTATTGTATTGCTTGTTTTTGTTGTGTAAAATTAATTGCTTCATTTATTTATGTCATTAAGAAGGGGGGTACCATTTTGCACATTTTATCATTTGCTGTAATAATTAACATGCCAATAACAGAATCCTCGGAAACAGGATGGCTTGTACCCGAATGTCTGAGTAGCATCTAACGTGGCAACGCTAGTAGGTTAGGATGCCTGCTTTTCAAAAGTGTGGTGATGACTTCCCATGACATGAGTATTGCTGAAGTCTGATAAAATATAGAGACAAATCTCTGAAATTAAAACACTAATTTGGGAAGAAAGAGTTGCAATTCAGGGCACACACACACAGATCCAATGAACAAAAAACAATGAAAAGAATACAAGATCTACAAAAATGAGAAATGTCACATTCCACTCTTTGCGAAAGTTCATTGGCACTGGCCAGTTGTGAGACCTGGCAACTGATTGGTGAACCAGTGGCGGTGGGCAAAACCAGTCTAGATTGCAGCGGGTTGTTTCAGTAGCCAGTGTCAGGTTACAACAGTCAGTTTCAGCAGTCAGGCTTGCAGGGAATTACATTGTACAAGCAACATTCCATCCCCAAGTGCTTTTTCTCCCTGGTCTCTCAACTCTGTTTTAGTTGGGTGTGATAAGAATAACCCAATTCATATGATCAACTTTCACAGTATTAATAATTCTGCTGAGTATATACTGACTCATGGAAGTAAAGTGGAAATGAGTGTGTTTATTCAATACAAGAAGTGGTTTTTATAGAAGCAAATTGTATAGTTCTCAAAAATTGTCATCCAGCTGTTCAAAGACAGTAGGGATAAGTATTGATATTGTAGACTTACTTGGACCACACAGACTTGGTACTGACAACTTATTTAGATTTGAAAAGATATCCTGGATTAGTATAGTTGTTCCTCCATATCTATGAGTTCTACATCCATGGATTCAACCACTTAAGATCAAAATATTTGGAAAAAAGTTGCATCTATACTTAACATATATGGACTTTTTGTCTTGTCATTATTCCCTAAATAATATGGTACTATCACTATATACATGGCATTTGCATTGTATTAAGTATTTGAAGTAATCTAGCAATAATTGAATTTAAGTAATTACGTTGTATTAAGTATTTTAAGTAATCTAGCAATAATTGAAAAGTACAGTCACATGTCATAGATAGGGATATGTTCTGTGAAATGAGTCATTAGGCAATTTCATCAATGTATGAACACCAAAAAGTGATTCTGTACAAACCTAGATGGTATAGTCCACAACACACCTAGGCTGTGTGGTATAGCCTATTTGCTTCTAAGCTACACACCTGTCTAGCATGCTACTATACTGCATACAATGGTAAATATTTGTGACTCTAAACATATCTAAATACAGAAACAGTACAGTAAACATACAGTATTATGCAGTATTATAATCTTGTGGGACCAATGCCATTGTTGAAACATCGCTATGCGGCATATGACTTTACACAGAGGATATGCATAGGTTGTATGCAAATATTGTACCATTTTACATCAGGGACTTAAGCATCCTCAAACTTTGATATCTACAGGATATCCTGGCACCAATCCTCTACAGATACCAAAAGACAACTGCATTTAGTACAGATTCTTTAAAACCAGCAGTTATTGATAGGGATTAAATATTAGACATATCCCTTTTCCAACCTATTTAGTTGGAAAGCTAAATAAAAATCTTGTTGCTTTTTATTTTATATATTCAGCATCATATCAGATTTGCAGGGCAGTATGGGAAAACTTTCCACAGCTGCAAAATCTTTAGCATTTGGTAGACCTCCCATTACATGTATGACCAGTTATGTGTGTGTGTGTGTGTGTGTGTGTGTGTGTGTGTATATATATCATCCATGCACATGACTCCCTTTCATGAAACTTCATGAATATATGTACGTGGCCAGTCCATCCAGGGTAAATTCCCGTCTTTTCTCTCCCTCCCTGGAAGTGCCTTGCTATCGGTTTCCAGTTGGAGCTGCTCTTCCTAGACTGTCAGAATGCCACCATGCAGGCTGCAACTCTTTGTAAGAAATAAGGTTTCCTTTCCAAATTCATAGATCTCGTGATTTTTAAGTTAACAATGGTAAAGTTCTAGAGGATATAAAAATTGAATGCAAATTTTATCCATATGTGTTTTGTTCCTGAAGAAAGAGCCCATTGTTTTCATCAGATTCTCAAAGCAGTCTGTCAAACAAGAAGATTGAAAACAGATAAGTGTGGGATTAATTGACAAGAAAGGGACAAAGATGGCCACCAGAGTCTTTGGGGGAGGAGAGCAGAGCTGTAGTGAACTGGACAGCTATTCTCTATCTTCCCCACTCTCAACTCAGTTTCTCCATCACCCTTCCTTGCCCGTCTCTGGGCTCTGGAAGGAGGGCCCTGTGAACTGTATCACCTGGACGTTCTTATCAGCTGACTCTGCTTGGGTTTGGCCAATGGGGGCACCAATAGGAGATCGAAGGCCTGGAGAAAAAAGTTTTCTCCCCCACTCCCTTCCTACTTTGGTTCTTGTCTCTGACACTATTTCCTTTCATTACTACAGATCTCCTGGGCAGCTCCTTACTCGATTCTGCCAGCAGTGTCTTTCCCTTGCCTCTTCAGCCCAAGCTGTAGTTTCTGCTGTTGCTGGTACCTAAGCACCTGCCCACACCTCCCAGGTGGTCCTTCATCAGAGTCAGTCCATCTCAATCACCAGGAGAGGATTTCACTTTCTACTGGACCCTCACTGATGTGTATGGCAAGTGCCTCTGTGTCACCAGGCCAGTGGCACCTACCTATACCCAGTTTGGACTTCTTTTCCTGGACCTCTGAACTATTTTCCCTATCATGCCTGCTTGTGAGTGGGAGGAAGTGAGAAGCAGCCCTGCCTGCCACTGCTCAGGGCCTCGGTCAGCCCTCTCATCTCCCTCCACCACAATCCTATCACCCATAAGATCGAGAAAGAAATGACCAGACTCTATCAGGGCATCAATGTCCCTTGCCAGCCTCATAATTTTTTTGAGATGGGGTCTCACTGTGTTGCCCAGGCAGGCCTCAAACTCCTGGGCTAAAGGGATCCTCCAACTTCAGCCTCCCAAGTAGCTGGGACTATACACGTGTGCCATGTGCCCACTAGCCTCATTTTTAACTTCTCTTTCATTCGTGTCCCTGCCTGGCTTTGCACTGACCCATTTGATGGTCCCTAAATACATCTTACTATTTCAAGCCTCTAAACCTTTTTACTTGATGTTCCTTCTTCCCAGAAGGGAACATTCACTCCTTTCTTACCCAGAACATTTCTACTTGTATTTAAGATTCTGCCCAAACATCACTTCCAGAGACAGTTCAGCCATCCTTTATGCTTGGAGAACATTGTGAATGTGTTCCTTCTACCCTGTTGCTCAGTGTAACGTCATCGTTTGTTTGTTTCTAGATCTGTCCTCTCCATTTGATGAGTGTGCTGAGTACATAAACCACTGCTTATTCAATTCCATCTCCCCAGTGTCTGATCCATGTCAGTGCCTTTAAAGAATGGGGGAAAAGAAGGGGTAAAGAGACGGAAAATGCGGGAAGAGGTCATGTCTGTTTCATCAGCCTGTCTGCCCCTCGGGAAGCATCCGTAACAGCACCCCACCCTCCATGTTCCACGTGTCTTTATATTTACATTGAATTTCAGATTTGCCTTGTAAAGATAGAAAAGGCTGAGGCTAAATCTCAAAAAAGACACCTAAGCAGGACTGACTCAGAGCGAGATGCTGCTCAGTGATGAGGAATACACCACCAGGTATGATTAAATGCTTCAAGCACAGCCCATTTATATCATCCCTCTGGAAATTCATCAAATGACCCGTGGTGGGTCTTTTGTTGTTCCCACGATAATTGTTTTTTGCCTTGACATAACATTTACTCTTCCTGAGTTCCCTGACTTATACAATATAAGCTGATGTGAGAAGAGGAAAAACCTACGGGTGTCTTATGGAAATTCATTTAGTATTCATAATGGTGCCCTAAAACATAACTAGAGAGGATGAAATAGCTTCAATAATCGCAATCTTGCCTCCCTCCCTGCCAATAACCCAGCATCTTCATCCTTGCTTTGTACACGTCCACACTTGACCCATATGCACTGTGTCTTTATAAGCGAAACATAAAAACTCTGATATTCATCTGCCTCATTCTGTGTCTCTTTTGTTTCTCCCTTTGCTTCACCTCCTCTGTAAAATCTCCAATAGCAAGGAAGCAACGCGTTGCCACAGCTAAGGACACGCCCAGCAATGTTCACAGCTAAATCTGCATTATTTACTGTGGAAGCTTTGTTCATCTTTATGAAGTGCGTGTGTCAGGGCCCCTAGCGATTCGGCCCCCCCTGGTTAGTAATCGTGTTGTTTTGTACCGCTCTTCATGTTGTGCACAGCCATGTAGGTGACATCTGTCTCAAAGCTAACTGTCAATATCTTCTTTAGAACCTCTCTGTTAAGCTTTGCTGGCGGGCAGGAGTCAGACTGATTCCCCAGACTGCCGCTCCTTAGAAAGTCTCTTACCAGGACTGCTAACTCTTCTATGGAGTGCAGACTATGCTCAAAGCTTAGGGTGTTATGAGTCATGATGGTGTCTGCTGGCCTCAAAATAGGCTGATTGTTTAAGTACGATCTTGAAAGAATACTAACTTCCATTTTTCTCTGAGAATAATTAAAAGAGAAGAGGTAACAGTTACTTTGCAATTCTCAAACACCCTCATTTACCACTAATTCAGTTTCAAGAGCATCTTGTTCTGTCCCCTGGGGAATTTTTGGCTTTTACTATTTAGATATAATCTAACTTTGATGTTAACATTATGCTGGGAGAGTAGAATTTATCTAGCATTCTAAACACAGAATGGAATGAATTCTGCAGAGGAATTTATTTGGACTCAAAATGAAAAAGAGTCCTGGCATCCGGGTTTGGGTACTAGTCAGGTGCTATGGAGGGGCACTGAGAGGAGGGTCTGTTTCTCTTCTCTCTTTGTTATTTTTCAAGCCGTCTCATTATTTTGAATGGGGCTGGATATAATGTGGCTGCTAGCTCTGTCCTCCAATGTCACTTTTACCTTTTTTCCTCAAAGATCCAGAGAGAAAAGATTACATTTCCCATCCTCTCTTGCAGGTAAAGAGGTAAAGATGGCCACGTGTGTAAGTTCTGGCCAGTTACGAGTGGGACTGACAAATGCAATTTACAGACTATTCCCTTGAGAAGGAGGAGCATGAGCTTCCCTTTCTTCCCACTGACTGGATGCCCTCGTGCCAGTGAGAGTGACACCCTCTGACACTCACATGCCAAAGGTGCTTGCCCCCCGACTTACCTCTAACAGCCCCCAGAGGCCACAGTGCTTGGGACCCCTTTATTAGAGCTCAAGGTTACTACTTCCTAGCTTTCCAACAAGTATCCTCTTTCCTTGCTGCGCTTTCTACTAACTTTCTATCTACTGGTGAAAAAATAAGACCTTACAGCCTGATTTTTAAATTACTGCTTAACATTTAACCTTTTGAGAAAATTACATGAGGGTGAAGTTAGTTATTCCCCCTTTGCAGATGAGGAAACTAAAACAAAATAACTTACTCTCAGAGTTGGTATTACTATTCATTGGAAGGTACAAAAAAGATTCAAGGGTCAAGATTCTTGAGATCCAAGGAGCAAGACCCACAAGATCTAAGATCTCAAGAAGTGAGGGGATCCCATAAATGCGGTCATTTTCCATAATGGCATATGTCCTAGAGGCCCTTCATTTGACAGATTTCTGGTATGTGGGACTGGCTATTTCCTCACTGACCACTGCTGAGGGTCCTAGAGCTTGCCCCCGGGGCCCTCTAGCACCTGCCTCCCTCTGGCAAGCATCCAGTGCCCTCTTCCCGGCCTCTGAGCCTCACCCTCCTGAAGTCACTGCTGTGGGGCAGGACGGTGGCACCATTCCAGCTGTCACCATTCCTGATAAACAGCTGGCAGCAACAGGACTGTGTTCTATCCTTTGCAGAGGAAAAATGAAGTTATTTTACGCATTTCCCAGGTCAGATAACCTCAGTGCCTTTCTGGAAACAAAGTGTCAGTGAATAGCTGGTCCATGATCTGACTTTTCCCACTTGTCTTCGTGATCAAACCATGAGAAAGTGGAATGCCCTCATGGACCAAGAGGTGCTTGTGGTCAGGAGCTCACGCCTACAGATTAAGCCAATGAGAAGCATCCAATGCTTTTCTGGCCTTGCGGGGAGCTGTGAAGTTTGACTCTGGAGCCTCTCCTAGCATCTTTCCACCCCCAGCCTCTTGTCTGGCCCTTCCTTCTCCATTAGGTATTCAGCTGCCTTTTGATGTTCCTGAAGAGAAGAAAGTCTGACAAAACATTGAGCCTGGCAGAGCTGGTACCCAAGAAAGCTCGGTGTGCTGGATGACTCATTCAGGTTAAAGTGCTAGTGAATGCACACATTAGCCCGCCAAAGCCTTTGTAATTATTTTTAAAGTGTCTAAACCCAAGAGTAATAACGGTCATAGTAAAAATTCAGGGCATGTGGTAACTAAATCAGGGGAATATGTTTTATTTAGCTGCAGGAGAGAAGATAGAAAAGTAGTGCATATTCAAATGCAGATTTTGATTCAGATGGAGTGGGGGTGTGGCCTGGATTTGTCATTTCCAACAAGCTCCCAGCTGATGTGATGCTGCAAGTCCATGCACCTTACTTTGAGTAGTAAGGACCACAGTGCTGTCACGACGTATCACATTGGCAATGACCTATTTGTTAGTCCACTTTTGCTCAAAGCAATAACAGAAAGACAACTATGTTTCTGACCCATTTTTGAGCTCAATGAGTTCTCACATTCTGCACCTCCTCAGGAAGCTAAAGTGGGTACGAAATTATTGGGAGGTTGTGAGAACCTTCTTAGGAGATTAGAATTTTCAGTTGGTTCAGAACTCCTTCACCTATTTGACATAATCCAAATTATTGCATGCCTACCAAGGGAAAAATGGCCACCTCTCTGGGTAGTTCCGTGTGACAAAGTCTAAAGGGACTGTTAAAGTCAGGGCCCCTATGTTGCGGGTGTCCTAGAACAGGCTCTGAGATGGAGAGCAGCAAGCAGGAGATTTAACACAGAGCACCTCGGGATCTTTGCCTGTGGATGGGAGGAGAAGAAGCAGGACCGGGCAGGAGAAGACATTGGGCTGTGAGGCAGTCACCAGGAGCCTTAAAGATGGATGGTCCTTCAGAGACTCTCCAAGTGCTAGCCATGGTTCCAGGCCTTTCTACCCATGTTTTGATCAGTCACTGGAGGCAGGATGACTCTGGAAAGCACATGACCTTGGATAAGGCAGTCTTGTTTTGCAGAGGACTGATGGGGTGAGGGGGGTTACCCAGAAGCTAATAGAGTAAGTTCATTATTCCCAAAGAGGGATTTGGATGGTATATCATTCTGTCTACAACAACCTGCCCTCCAGTAGCTCCTAAGAACCTGAAGAAAGGTTTCACCTGGGCTTCAGAGCTAGAAACCTATAGCAGACACCATCAATTTCCAGGCAGCAGATACTCACATCTCTTCTTCTTTGCTTCCAAAATCTTAATTTTATTCACCCTCCTTCACCCCCATGTCCTTAGAGAAGGAGAGGCAGAAGACTCTAGCCTGACATTCATGGTGGTCTCTGTCTCCTAATCAATGATGGTCTGGACACTACTAATCAATGATGGTAAAAGGACACTACTCTGGCCAGGGAGTCTTGAGGAAAGTCTGCTATGGGTTGCTGGGAAAGCCTTCCTCACTCTTTAAAATGTGGGAAAATTTTCCTTTCTGTCTCTCCCTCTTGTTATTGTTGTTATGTCTACACATGATGGCTGGAACCACAGCAACTATTTTGAAACCATGAAGTAATATGCAGAAAGACAGACGGTGGAACATAACGGTGGAAAAAATTTGAGTCTTCGATGAGGTCATTGAGCCACTGCACAACCCTAGCTGGAACTGCCTCTTCTAGACATCTCACTATGTGAAATAACAAATAACCTTAATTTTTAAACACTGCACATTTTATTATATGAAATTAAAACATCTTAACAAGTTCAATGCCAAATCAATACATATTGAATAAATAATTTGATGAACTAATGCCAAAGAGGTCGACTACATCACGTGGGACAGAGTGGCGCCGACTTCTACATCTTATAGTTTCATTCTGCTCTGTGTGGATTTGGAGCCAAGGTGTAAAAGGGACGAGAAAGAAACTGAACAAGTACTTGAAATTATGACAGAGGGACTCTGGTTGTTTATAGTAAGGATGGATTTAGAAAGTCTATACAAAGACACACAGAAAAAGTATATCCAAACTGTAGTCCAGCTGCTCTGATGGGGATGGCGGCTCTGATGGAAGAGATGAATCACGCTTCAAGAAAGCAGAGCGGCAATAAAACCTCATCGGATAATGATGCGCTCTTCATGGGGATGATATCTTAGAAATAGCCCCTCATTTAACAGTCACTAAGCCTCATGCCAGTTACTTTGTCTTTCATTCTATAATTCAAACTGGATTCCTTTTCCTGGTTTGGAGCTTGTAAGAACTCCATCTTTTGACTAATTCACCTTCAAATAAGTGCTGGGTCTTGATGTATTACAGCGATAGGCTGCACCACCTGTGTAATCCATCATAGCAGTCAGCTGTTGCTGGGCTTCCAGGGTAGAGAAACTGAGCCAGCTGTTGTTCTGACACTTTGGAGCAATATATCAACCAAGCCCCGGGCTCCAGCGATCCATTACCCCAAGACAGCACTGTCCAGAATAGAGATAATCCTGGGTCACATGGGGGCTTGTGCAGGCTTGACAGAGAGCCATTTGGGGCTGGGAAAGACTTTTCTACCTCTGAGTGGCTTGAAATAGATTGGTTTTCCAGATCCAGTTCCGCAGGCCTAATAAGGGGTACAGAAGCATGCACATGTATGGCTGTTATTGATCAAACTCAGGACATCAATTTCTTAGTAATGTATTTCTGAAAAATCAAATCCATCCCTGACAGCATTTTATGTATCTTAATCTTTATTGTTGATGACTAGAATTGTCTTTACACAAATCTTTCAAGTCAGCAAATGAGAGAGGCCATAGCCCAAAATCGGAGCCCCCAGTTGGATATGTGTAAATAGAACTGTTTAAATATTGACTGCTGAGAATTTACTGAAGTCATCTACTTCCAGTTTCCTTCGTGTTCCTCGAGTGAGCACTTTCACTTGTACCTATGTTGCCTTGGCACGCAAGAGCATAAGTGAAGTCACCTAAAACACTTAGGTGAAATAAGACTTAGGAAAACACAACTCTCAGTCATTCAAACTCTCCTATTTATCCAACCTGATCAGTACACACGTGTCTAAAGGGGGAACTGACCCAGAAAATTGAAACGTTTGAAAATGAATTATAAAAACAGTATTTGACTCTCACGTAGTTTTCTACCTTATTTTTTTCACCTTTTATATTTTTATTTTATTTTGAAAATACCAAAGAATAAAATGAGTTTCCACAAAATCATCCACCCAGATTGACCAGCACAATAGGTGCCAAATCCATGGTTGCTATGCTCAAGATTTCGTTTTAACGTTCCCCTCCTGACCGGCAACACTATTGCACAAGGCTGGTTGGTGAGAGTTTATCGGGGTTAATTAAAGTAGGCCAGTCTGTTACCAACTTTTTTCCCCAGAATATCAGGGAGTATATATGTTTTATGTGCATACTTTGTTTTTCTACCAACTGAGTCAAAGTTCCCCATGTAAGTATCTCCTTCACCCAGAGAGTGTGCATCGTACCCTTGGACTTCATTTATCAGGAGACCAGGGGTTTATAAACACTTCCTCAGTTCCTCCAGCATCTCTTAGAGCCACAGTCTAGTGAATCTGTCTTCCTAGCATGCAATGAACCCTGTTGCACCTAAATTTCCATGTTAGCGGTGGTGCCGGTGGCTCAAGGAATAGGGCACCAGTCCCATACACTGGAGGTGGTGGGTTCAAACCCAGCCCCGACCAAAAACTGCAAAAAAATAAAATAAAAATAAATTATATATTTTTTAAAAAGTCCGTGTCTGCAACATGAGCAATTATTCACAAGTGTAGTGAACAATGAGAGATGACTTCCTAGAATCGGAGGAGGCAGCACAGCTATAGAATCTTTTTGATGTTATAACAATCCTTTCTATCTTAACAACAAAATTTTAATTTTGCACAAAAAGAAAAGCTAGCCAAATACTATAGAAAAGTTAGGTTCAGAAATCCTTCATTCTTTGCTACATTCTATGTAGCCAAAAAGTAATCATGATTAATATTTCCATTCATAAAACATTCCAAAATAAAATGGTGGTGCCTCAATGGAATTAAAATGGCTGGCAGCAATTTTGTATGAGGCTCATTCTCCCTGTCCCCGTCAGCTGGAATAAGGTCTCCCTTGTTGATACAAGCACTGGGTAATCACTGTTTTTACGTCTCCGCCATGAAGCACAGCGTGCGATTCCAGGGATATTTATCTTTAGAAGAGAAATAGAGGCTATGTGTTAGATATAGACATAGTAGAGAGGGTGACCAATTTGTCCCAGTTTGCCCAAGAGGTTTTAGCACTGTAGTCTCTTGTCCTGGAAACCTCTGAGCAAACTGGGACATTTGGTCACCCTAGCAATAGGTCCTCAGGAACTCACACTTGGGGGCGGTGTCACTAAGCCAAAAACCAGGTCATTCTGTCTAACCCTAGACTTCTATTTCCTCCTGTGCAAATAGAAATAAAATGTTATGTGGTGAAAGATACAATTAGAACTAGGTTAAGAAATGGGTTTGTAATAGGTACAGCTCTTCACAAAAGGCCTTCATGTAGGCTCCAGGAGAGAAAAGAAAGGGACGCAACATTTATTAAGCAGCTGTTTTAGTCACTTTACTTATCACTTTCATATAACTCGTACTATCCCAAGGTAAGTGGTACTGAAACTTTTTGCAGAGTAGATTACTGAGACTTAGAGAGGTTAAGTAACCTTCCTAAGGTCATACGGGTAATAAGTGGCAAATTAGGGTTTTGAGCAAAGGTCTTCCCACTCTTTAGCACAACCTCAAAGGTAGAGGCAGTACAAATATATTAATAGGACTCCTGCCCAAAACAGACTGCTCTGCTGCTTCTAATTCTCTCCTCGTAAAATGCATTTCCTTTCACCCACAATGTGTTAATGGCCTTCAATTAAAAGACAAACATTTCTTGTAAGGAACTTTTCCCCTGTAGGGAAATTGAAGGGGATGAAAGTATTATACCTCTAACTTTTTTCTTACTGTTTCTTTATAAACCAGCGGTCAGCAACGTTTTGGCACCAGGGACCACTGTTGTGGAAGACCATTTTTCCACAGACCAGAGTGGAGGTGAGGGTGATGGTCTCACGATGATTCAAGTGCATCACATTTTTTGTGCACTTTATTTCTATTGTTGTCGCATTATAATATTCAGGATGTCCATAAAGTTCATTATAGTGGACAATTTAAAATAGCATTTTAAATGCTATTTAAAATTGCATGTGAACTTTATGGACACCCTGTATAATGAGATAATTACACAACTCACCATAATGCAAAATCAATGGAAGCCCCAGGCTTGTTTTGCTGCCACTGGATGGTCCAGCTCAGATCATCAGACATTAGATTCTCCTAAGGAGCGTGCAACCTAGATCCCTCGCATGTGCAGCATGCAGTAGAGTTTGAGCTCCTATGAGAATCTAATGCCTCTGATGATCGGATGGGAGGCAGAGCTCAGGCGGTGATGCGAATGATAGGGACGGCTTTAAACCGTGAAGCTTGGCTGGTGCACCTGCTGCTCACCTCCAGCTATATAGTCCGGTTCCTAAGTGGCCAGGGACCAATATGGTCCATGGCCCAGGGGGTTGGGGACCTCAGAGTTAAATGACAATCAGCTGAAAGCAGGGTGCTTTCAAGGTGCCTCATATGGCTGGAGTGTTGAAAGTGGAAATGGAGGGCCTCAAAGATATATAAAACCAATATTGAATGCTCTTCCTTCATTACAGAATAAAAAGGCACAGACTAGGACCTAGAAATAGAGTTCTGATTATGGTTTTGGAATCAATCTCCAAGTAGCCTTGCCAGCCTCAGTTCCTCAAACCCCACATGGGGTGGAGGCACTAAACACTGGCTATGCGGCTCCCTTTCAGCCTGAAGCTGAACTTGCAGAGCAGTGCAGGAGGACTTTAGGTTTTTCAGGTGCTTTCTCAGGGACCAACTTTCTAGTTTTCACCTCAATCTCAAAAGTTGGTAGGACAGTCATAAGGCTTGCAACCTCCTTAAACCCTGGACTCAGCAATGCTGCAGAGTGCAAAGGAACACGGAGGTTAGAGTCAGACCGGGCTTAAGAGGCTTGCTCTGCTACTCGAAGCTGTAACTTTGGCCAAGTCCCCCGACCTCTTTAAATCACATTATGCCCACCCATAAAAGAGCAATAAACCAACCAATTCATAGTTTAGTTGGAAGCATTAAATGAGGACGCAAATAGATAACCCAAACTGCAGTGGTGCAAGGCAGGCACTGCAACCATTTAGCTATCAACGGCCCCTCAGATAGCACCTCCTAGTTATTCCTGGCAGGACCCCTGGCCGCAGCCTCACCTTGTACAGAATTAGGCCCCCAGGGGTCCTCCATGTTGGCCTCCCTCTCTGGCCTCCACAATGGCGTCTCAGTTGTCCACAACCCTGCCCTCCCTGAGCATGGCTGTCACTGATCTCTCTCCTCTAATCAGAGGGGAAAGGAAATGGCTCTGTCCTTGAAAATTTTACCCCATATTTATACCTGCCCGCTCCTATTCCCCACCCAGGTGGTCGCCAGAGCCTTGGGGCGGGGGGGGGGGTATGGGCAGTTATTATTTAGTGCATACGGAGTTTTAGTTTGGGAAGAAGAAATGGTTCTGGAGGTAGATGATGGTGATGGTCAAAGAACACTGTGAATGCACTTAAATAGCAATGAATGTGCATTAAATATGGCTAAGATGGTAAATTTTATGTCATGTATATTTTGCCACCAAAAACAAAAAACTGAAAATAAAAAAAAGAACTACCCTATTACAGAAGGAAAGACCATAGATGTTTCCTGAGACTCACTCTCCAATTTCATTCTAATGGGCAGCCCCTCTAACTCTGAATCCTAAGCCCTGTGAGAGGTAGAGAAAGAACAGACACAGTTCTGGCTCTGGAGCAGCTTACAATCTGCTTATAAAACAGAAAACCAAGAGCCCGCCCCAGACTGTGTGGTGTTCCAGTCCCCAGCACGCATGGGCCCAGGGGGAAGTAGGCAAAGTCAGACTCCTGGGGGTTCAGGTGAAAATGTTATCTCCATCACAATACAGAGACATCCACCGTGCTTCCTTAGGCTTCTGTCCTAGCATCAAACTGTCTTGCTTAAAATCCCAGCTGTGTGACCTTGAGCCATTAGCTTGATCTCTCTGTGCCTCAGTTGTCCCACATTTGAGTGGGAAAGATAAGTAATACACCTGCTTCTATGATCATTGCAGGAAGCAGGCAGTGATTTGAGTACTCCAGGCACACAGTAAGAACTCCATGGATGTCTCTGGATATTATTCTTGACTGTGCCACACTACCTGTCCAAGTTAAGATAGAATTAAATTTAAGGTTTAATGTTCTATCTTCCTTTTTAAGTTTCTTTTGTTTTTCTTGGCCTATCAAACTTTCTCCCTGAGCAGGGATTTTCCCAGACATACCAATCTTCATGATTACTTTGAAAATTTCCTAGAAAATCTTTTCTTTTTCAGCCAAAGAAATTTTGACATACAAAGAGTAACATTAATATGTAAATTAGCATACAGTAAAATTCATTTTGGTGCCTCAGAGGCAGTATTTTTATAAATACAGAAACATAATTATGCATCCTCTAGAGGACTAAAAATAATTATACAAATTTACAACAAAGCCTAAGGCTGTTTCCTTTTAACTGACTGTTTTTAATATCATTTAAATCTTGTTAGAACTTAATTACCAAATCTCTCTTGTAATAATTCAGGTGGAAGATTTAAAGTCTAAACTTGCCATTCAGAAAACAGAACCTCATCAGAGAAACAAAGGCGTGGAGGCACTGATTGCCCAAATAGGACAGCAGAGCAAACTCTGTCAGGATGGAGCCGTGTTGGGACCAAGACAAAGGGGCCCACGAAGACGGAGCATTAATATTAATACCTGAGCCGTGTGAATTACTTTAATCTTCAATTTCTTAGAAAGACAAGATTATATATTCTGATCATCATGGACTATGACCCAAATAAACCATTTCGACCTCTTCTTCAGTTTTCTATACCTTCCTTGTCTTTTTCAAATTAAGGTAACTATCATTAGGGGCAGGGTTTTTTCATAACAATTTAATTACTCTTTCCAAAGTCTGTACAGAATACGAGTTTGTGTGTGTACATTTCATGTCTAAAGACAGGCTTCTGTTAGTGTGGAAAAGAACAATGAGCAAAGTCATGAGCAAAGGCCCAACTGACACTCTGCTTTAAAGGCAATTATTTATTAGCACTTAGAGAAAATGAGCTCCCTATTATGAAATCAAAGGCACAAGAAACTAAAGCGCTTGAAATGCAACACATTTTCATTTACCACTAGTTAATATTAATATTATAATAGTTTCTAGGACTTACTGCTCCCTGGAAAATGAATTAGTCAACTTACGCTATAAAGGATAATAATTTGTTTGCATGTAATACCTCTAACACAGGTTGTTATCCATTACGGCAGAAGCTGACCAATTAATTTTCCAAGGAGCTGTAGCAGTTCCATATATGAAATGTCCATAATTTGTCACAATTCATTTTAGTCACTACAAAGTATCTTTCAATCAATGAAAAAAAAATTAATCAAAATGATTATTTGGCAGCATTGAGACAAATCAGCCAGTTGATTGAATCTCTCATTTTTTTTACCATTTATTTTGGTTTTGTGTAGGTATATAAATGTAGATATATTTATACCTCTGCTATATAAATTTTTCCTCCTGTTTTAATGGCTTGAAACCCAGGGAAATTTTTTAGGCATAGTATATGCGATATATGTGGAGGTAAAAAGCTTTGTTCTTGCTTCTTGGCTTCTAGAACTCTTTTTAATACCTCTTTTGAATGGTTCCCAAAGAAATGTCACTTTGACAGAGAGAGTTGGAATAAAGGTACCAATGGAATAGCCAGATTTTTCTATTCTGGGTTTTCTGGGAGCTGGGGGGTTTTAATTAAAGAGATGGGGGTCTCGCTGTTGCCCTCACTGGAGTTCAGTGGCATGATCCTAGCTTACTGCAGCCTCAACCTCCTGGCTCAAGTAATCCCACTTTGGACTCCTAAAATGCTGGGGTTACAGGCAGGAATCACCATGGCCAGCCAGATAGAATAGTTTTCTATTCTAACTCTAGTTTGTGAAAGATCTTTCACTAATGTGTAATCTTTTGAAAAGTTACCCACATCATTTCATTTATTCTTTTTGACATAAAATTATAAATTACCTCAATACATACAATATTGAAGCCTTTTACGACTTAGGGAAATTCCAGTCTTGAAGTGCTTAAATCTCCAAGTCATGCCCTGGCTGTCATTTTTGCAACTGGTCCAACTGGGACCTGAAATAAGCAAATAGGCCTGAATAGAGTCATTTCTGAAAGAAGGTCTATCCAACAACAGGGGGAAGCAAAAAAGAGGGGCTCAGTCCCCACAGAATCTCTATGTACTGTATAGAATTGTTAAGCTGCTAAGTTCAAAATAATAATTAAAGAAATTCAAGCAGGAGGTTTCCCCTAATCTCTTCCTGTTAGTGATAGCAGAGTATTATTCAAAATCACAAAACAAAATATTATATCTTGCCTTGGCTGCTGAAAATGGAAAAGCCTAAAACCTCTTTCTGCAGATACTATACCATCTTTCCCTTTGGCCAGAATGAGAAATCATTCTTTATATCTGCCCATTGTACACGTCTATTGCATTTTGCCAGCTAATGTTTAGTAACAAAGGCTGTTTGTTCATCTCAAAAAATTGAACTTTCTCCATTTGTGTTTACCTTCACATCCAAACTAGAACAACTCTGATCTGAGTTAATTCTCCAATTTCATTATGGTCACACTGGGGAAGGGAAAGGGATCTGTGTCCAAACCACCAGACAGGAAACAATGGGGATAGGCAGCAATCCAAGAGCTTTGGCATGATCTGCAGGAGGAGCCAGCTCTGATTAACGCCATCAGAATGCTTGTCTTTCCTTTGATTGATATTCCAGACCCTTGTTACAATTATGGATGCTAGTGACAACTATTATCAGAGTCTTTTTATGGTTTGCTCTTAGGGAGGGAGATTGTCTGGACTTCACCAGAACATTTGCACACCTGCCTCGATTTAACCTAAAACCCATTATTTTGCAAACAAAACACATAAACCCAACATAGCAATCATTATTTCCCATATTCTTCTATTTAAAACTCTTCTGTTCAAAGCAAAGGGTAGATCTGCTTGTGGCCCCCGATAGGCACAGTGCGTAGAAGGCATCGTGCAGGGTGAGATGCCCCTTCCGAAGTTTCTTTGGGATATGGAATCTGGCAAAGCAGACACATCATTTGAAAAGGCATTGTTTGCCCTGAGACGTGACATTACAGCAGACTAAGAGCAGGCAGGTATAAAGTGTTCCAGGTTCCTACTTTTCAGAACCAAGGGATAAATATGGCTAGAAACACTCTGAAAGGAGTACATGGGTATTTTTAATAAACCTAATAAGAAGTGCAAGTAGGTTCTTTCTTACTGTCCGACTATCTCATCATCCTGTTTAAAATAATTGCCAGCTGAACCTCTGTACACTTTCTTGTTTAAATTTGACCTAACTAAAGACATTTCCTATTTTCCTACCTCTGATACCCATAGGACTGAAATTTTTGGTCTTCCTGTCTCCCCAAGGCAGTATCCCAAATTATAGAAACCAAAAAACCACAAAGGAACAAATAAGGTATGTCTTATAAATAGATGCTCTTCTGTACTCTGGTTTATCTTCAGATCATATAAACCTTTCACCTTATAAACGCTCTTCCAGAGAAGCTCCAGTCATTTTTCTTGTAATATGTAGATTTAAAAAGGACATTTGAAGGTACTGGGGGGGGGGGGTGTGTTAAAGGAAGTTATTATTAAAAATAAATCTGTATGTACTCCAAAAGGCTTATTTTCTAAAGGGTATTTTTGTTAAATATCAGTTAATATAAGTGTCCTGGAGCCATCTCCCTGCTGTACAGTCAGGACTCAGAATCACACCCGGCACAACAAACACTTGTTGGATAGATGAATAAATGGACAAATGGAACCAACAGAAATAAGCCGTCGTAGGGGAATTTTCAGTAAGGGCTGCTCCCAACCTGGCTTTACCACTGTGAGCAGCCGAATATTGATGAGAATAGGCCAGTGAGGTACATTTAGTCTAGATACCTATCTGTACAAAGATTAAGTGTGATTTTTCACCCTCGACTTTTAGTATGAGATTTTAACATATGAAAAAATTAGAAGAACAGCTCCAGTTCAGTTCAAAAGATGGGGATCACATTTGCTTTCTCTCTGTGTATACCTGTGCTGATAGTAACCTACAAACATCCTGACTTTCCTTCTAAATACTCCAGTATTCATCTTTTAAGCATAAGGATATTCTCCTATAAGATCTGATAGAGTTCTTTGACAAAACAACTTAAGAAAAACAAAGAATAGGATTGTTGGGGAATGACAAACAAGAACCGAGAAGTCGTTCTGTTTTGAGCCCAACGGTACAGAGCAAGGCTCAGTGGTGGGCTTCTGATCATGGTTCCCAGTTCCCTCCACTGGGAGCATCTGTGAAGTAATTTCGGCTGAATCGGTCCAGCAGCCTCTGTCTCATCTGTCGTCAGGCTCCCAGGAAGTGCCCTGTGCACCTGTATTGCTCTTAGCCCTCGACAGTTCCTTGTACAACAGCCCTTGTTAGGATTTGAAGGAAAGTCTCGGTCTCTGCAATAGCTCCAAGTCCAGATAAAGGATAGTCTATTTGTTAGTTGTCTTTATAACCCAAGCTTTGCTCTAATGGTCTGCTGGACATTACTTACTGGCCTAAGAAGGACTTCTTTTCCCATTGCTGTGGGTTCAGAGGCTTCCTCTATCTCTAAGCATTCTCTCTGGCTGTATGTGTTCTGCATTTGTGTGGAAGAGGAACTCCCAGAGTGAGATCTCAGCTGAACTGGATGCTCTATGATGCTGAATAGAAATGTCATTATCCTTATATAATGAGCACCTCCACGCCCAAGCTGCCCATCCCCATCTTTCCATTTAACCACTCCTCTGCCTCTAGCCTAGGAACTGCATCACATATACATAAGTTTTTAACAATATAGATCTCAGCACAGCAGATATTGTTACATAGATTACTCTGTCTAGAATGGAGCTGTGGCTTGCATTTGGGCTCAGATGTTGGATAATTAAATCCAAAAAATTGTATGTTTTGGTTGTCATGGAATTATATAGAAATGTATGGTTTGTTTGCCATAAGATTCCTTCCTAGCTTATTTGGGAACTTACCTAGAAGGAGAATGTGGAAAATACCTGTAGCAGTGCAGAGGGGTAGACCCCCACCTCATCCCATAACATCCTTTAAATGCCTCGCACATGCCAAGCACTACTCAAGGCACTGAAGATGCAAAGATAAATGCTCGTCCCTGAAAAATTCATAGTTAGTGTGAAAGAAACTAATTTCTTATATTGGTTTACTCCAGGTCATTAAGCTATAAGTTCCATTTGAAGATGCAAGAAAGTAATGTGGAAAATATTAAGTATAATTTTACTCCCTGGAAGCCTTTAAGTTAAACCCTTAGATGCAATCCTCAAAACAGGCCGGGTGCGGTGGCTCATGCCTGTAATCCTCACATTCTGGGAAGCTGAGGCAGGTGGATTGCTTGAGCTCAGAAGTTTTAGACCAGTCTGAGCAAGAGCGAGACCCTGCCTCTAAAACAAATAACCCATTTTGTGGCAGGCACCTGTAGTCCCAGCTACTCAGGAGACCGAGGTGAAAGGATCACTTGAGTCTTAGAGTTTGAGGTTGGTGTGAGCTATGACACCACAGCACCCTACCCAGGACAATAGAGTGAGACTCTGTCTGGAGGGGAGGACCTCAAAACAACTCTATTATGTAGTTACCAACACTAAGTTAGATGTACTAAGAACCTTTTCTTAAGGTCTAATAACATGCCTGAGATCACCTTAGCAGCATTCAAATTCACAGAGACCTCAGACTCACGATTCTAAACAACTATATTATACCACTTTCTACTTTCTTGCATGATGAAAAGGAGACAATTCTGTCTGAAATAAACCCCACACATTCGAGGTCATGAACCCCATATTTCAGTTGGGAACACTCTACAAGGCAGTAAAATCTTTGAATTTCTCTTTCCACCTCTGTCAAATGAAAGTTGGACAGTTTTGCCCGTTTTTATGAGTCTACTTTAAACTGTAATATCTCAGTGAATATTTATTCAATTTAATCGAAATAAGCGCCATTTGAATCAGTGCACTTTTGCCAATGTAACACAAGTTGATTAATTCCGTCAGCATAAAAATTGGGTGCTCGGGATTCGATGAAGTCAACGAAGGCCGTTTTTGCTAGGTCCTGATTGGCAAAGGTTCTGCCGGTTAGAAAGTTATCAAAGTGCTTGAAAAGATGGTAGTCGGTTGGCGAGAGGTCTGGGGAGTATGGTGGGTGGGGCAGAACTTCGACGCTCAATTCCTTTAATTTTCAGATGGTGATTTGTGAGACGTGCGGCCAGGTGTTGTCGTGGAGCAGGATCGGACCTCTTCTGTTGACCAGTGCTGGCTGCTGCTGACGCAATTTTCGGTACATTTCATCGATTTCCTCACAATAGGACTCTGCTGTGATGGTTTGGCCTGGTTGCAGAAAGTTATAGTGAATGACACCAGCCGCTGACCACCATACAGTAACCATGATCTTTTTTTCATGGAGTTTTGCCTTTGGGAAGTGCCTGGGTGGCTCATCGGTGTCCAACCACTGTCCTGAACGTTTCCTATTGTCGTAGAGAATCCACTTTTCATCACACGTGACGATCCAATCCAAAAAAGGATCATTTTGGTTGCACAAGAGCAATGAAGAACAAACCTCGGAACGTGACAATTTCTGCTGATCATTTAAATTGTGGAACACCCACTTTTCAAGCTTTTTGACCTTTCCAATACATTTTAAACCATCAATAACCGCATAGGAGCTGACACCCAGTTCTTCCGCCATCCCACGCAC
>CAUYPK010038131.1:0-43322 GCA_963574355.1 Loris lydekkerianus
TGTGAACAAATGGAAAAACATACCATGCTTATGGCTGGGAAGAATCAACATTGTTAAAATGTCTATACTACCCAAAGCAATATATAATTTTAATGCAATTCCTATTAAAACTCCATTGTCATATTTTATAGATTTTGAAAAAATAATACTTAATTTTATATGGAATCAGAAAAAAACCTCAAATAGCCAAAACATTACTCAACAATAAAAACATAGCAGGAGGAATCATGCTACCAGACCTGAGACTGTACTGTAAATCAATAGTGATCAAAACAGCATGGTAATGGCACAAAAGCAGAGAAGTAGATGTCTGGAACAGAATAGAGAACCAAGAGATGAATCCAGCTACTTACTGTTATTTGATCTTTGACAAGCCAATTAAAAACATTCAGTGGGGAAAAGATTCCCTATTTAACAAATGGTGCTGGGTGAGCTGGCAGGAAATCTGTAAAAGACTAAAACTGGACCCACACCTTTCACCATTAACTAAGATAGACTCTCACTGGATAAAAGATTTAAACTTAAGATATGAAACTATAAAAATACTTGAAGAAAGTCGGGGGAAAACTCTTGAAGAAATAAGCCTGGGTGAGTATTTTATGAGGAGGAATCCCCAGGCAATTGAAGCAGTATCAAAAATACACTACTGGGACCTGATCAAACTAAAAAGCTTCTGCACAGCCAAGAACATAGTAAGTAAAGCAAGCAGACATCCCTCAGAATGGAAGAAAATATTTGCAGGTTATACCTCCAATAAAGGTTTAATAACCAGAATCCACAGAGAACTCAAACATATTAGCAAGAAAAGAACAAGTGATCCCATCTTAGGGTGGGCAAAGGACTTGAAGAGAAACTTCTCTAAAGAAGAGAGACACACGATCTACAGACACATGAAAATCATCATCCCTAATCATCAGAGAAATGCAAATCAAAACTACTTTGAAATATCAACTAACCTTAGTAAGAGTAGCCCACATAACAAAATGCCAAAACCAGCGATGTTGGCATGGATGCGGAGAAAAGGGCACACTTCTACCTTGCTGGTGGGAATGCACACTAATACGTTCCTTCTGGAAGGATGGTTGGAGAATACTTAGAGATCTAAAAATAGACCTGCCATTCAATCCTATAATTCCTTTACAAGGTATATACCCAGAAGACCAAAAATCACAATATAACAAAGACATCTGTACCAGAATGTTTATTGCAGCTCAATTCATAATTGCTAAGTCATGGAAGAACCCCAAGTGACCATCAACCCACGTGGACTAGCTAATTGTGGTACATGTATACCATGGAATATTATGCAGCCTTAAAGAGAGATGGAGACTTTACCTTTTTCATGCTTACATGGATGAAGCTGGAACATTTTCTTCTTAGCAAAGTGTCTCAAGAATGTAAGAAAAAGTATCCAACGTACTCAGCCCTACTATGAAGCTAATTCATGGCTTTCATATGAAGTATCCAATGCCCTACCATGAAAGCTAATTTATGGCTTTCATATGAAGGCTATAACCCAACTATAGCACAAGAATATGGGGAAAGGGCCAAGGGAGGGGAAGGGAGGGGGGAAGTGAAGGTGGAGGGAGGGGAATAAGTGGGCCCACACCTATGGTGCATCTTAGAATGGGTACAGGCGAAACCTACTAAATGCAGAATACAAATGTCTACATACAATAACTAAGAAAATGCCATGAAGGCTACGTTGAACAGTTTGATGAGAATATGCAGATTGTATATTAAACCAGCACATTGTACCCCTTGATTGCACAAATGTACATAGCTATGATTTAACAATAAAAAACAAATAAATAAATAAATAAAATGTGCTAAGCAGAATTGCCAATTCTAGCACTTGCACATAAGAAATTTCTATTTTTGTCATTTTTCCTGCTCTTTATTCATCCCTATCCCACCATCCATCATAGACCTGTGCTTCGCTAACAAAGGACTTGGTTTAGAGCAGCCAATCTTTCTCCCAAGTAAGATTCATGCAGTATTCCCACTGCTAGATAAAAATACTGCGAAGTCAACACATATCAACTTTTTAAACCAAGACAAGACATTTCCTCTTTTCTGAACAGAGCATCTACTTTGTCTTTTGCTTTCCATTTCCCCAGAAAAATATAAACTATGTTCCTTCCCACCCTCTTGAGCTCCCTCCTAAAACAATGACATTTCCAGAAACCAGATTCATGCAATTTAAGCATCTCCCAGTGAGCTGTGTTTCCTGTCAAACTGAGGACCTTTTAGTAGTGAAGGGGAAGTGAAGACTGCAGCAGCAATGCTTGAGGTAGTGAGAAAACTAAGGACTTTTGAACAATCAAAAAAAGTTAAAAGTAGTTAGTACAAATACATAAATTCAGGAACCTCTGTCACCTAAGGAAAAAATAATCCATTGCAGAGAGGCTATGCTGTATAGTGAAGTCTGTTCTTAATGTCAGAAGTCCATCGCCCCTTGTCTCTAAGCACCACAATGGTATATCTAGACACTCATTATATCAACTGCAGATTTCTATCACAACTACCAAAAGAGGATGCATTCTGGGATGAAGTTTGCTGACTAGATCGATAGTGTCCATAAACAATATGCTATGCGGGTGGGGGTGGGGGGAGGAGTGGAAGGAAGGTAGGAGAAAGTGTGAAAGCAAGTGAGCTTTCAAAATATTTTATATAGGCAATAAGGATACTGTTTAGAGAGGCAGCCCTAAGGTAAGAGAATCCTGAGTTTACATCTTGGCTCAGTCACTCATTTACTACCTCTTTAAGCTTCACTCTCTTCATATGTTAGTAGGGTCACAAGGCTGGAAACTGATGAGGGGTGAAATTTAACTGAAGAGAATGAGAAGAGGAGAGAGGGAGGAAAGAAATCTAGTGCTGCATTATTGAAACACTAAAAGCACACCCATTGAAGAACACAAAACATAAGGAGTAAAGACAAGAAGTACAAACAAATTATCGCTATTTATAAAATACATAAGTATAGAAGTACATATGTAGGAAACCCAAGAAGATAAAAAATATTTATACTAGGAAATTTCAGTAAGATAGCTGGCTATAATTAAACATTAATGACTTTCCTATATAAAAACGATTACTTAGAAATAATGTTAAAAACAGGTGCTACTGTGTATAATAACAGAAGCATCAAAAAGATAAAATAAGTAGAAAAAATCTCAATTAAAAATGTGCGGAATCTTAGAAAAAACTAAATACTCTATTTAGGGAAATAAGCAAAGATTGTAAATAAAAAAAAATAAGTAAATATATCTTATTCCTGGACTGAAAATTTTAACTTTATAATAATAATACATGAATTAAGGCAATTAAAATAAAAGATCTCAACAGAAATAATTTGAACTTGAAAAATAATCTCAGTTGTACCTAAAAGAAAAATATGACAGAAGAGGGGCCGAAATGGCAGACTAGAAGTAGCTTTCACATGCTGCTCTCACAGAAATCTAAAGTGACAAGTAGATGACCTCTTTCTAATTGACCAACTAAGAGAAAGCATTAGGAATGAACAGAGAGGCATCCAGTGCAAAGGAGAGGGGAGTGGGCAACTCACACAACAGGACAGAAAGATGCCTGCACATAGGAAAGGGACAGAGGAGAGAAGCCCAGAATCACCCCTGAGGACATTGCAATCTGCAGCATGCCTCTGAACTAACACAGAGAGATTCCTGGAAACTGTTTAGCATCATTGCCCCAGAGAGAAGGCACAGCAGGGTCCCACAGGCTTCCGCACCCTGAGAGCTACAGCTGGCACCATTCTGAGGTTCCAGCCAAGACTGCTGCATCTATCCAGGGGACAATTCCACTGCTGCTACCTCCCCATATCCCCTGTCAGACCAGAGAGGTAACAGGGAGGTCAGGCACTCTTGTGTGCCCCATGAACCAGTCCGTGGGATCTGGGAGGAGAATGTGCACACAGCCCCTGGTGCTCACCACTGCCACTAGACAGTGGATCCACCACTGCCACTCACTGAGTAGTGCCACCACTGACAAACCTGGGCAGAGTAAACACCCACACCACTGCACGTCACCTATCTGCTGCATACCTCCTGCCTGCTGCACATCACTGCATCCCACCTGCCCTCCACATACAACTTCTGCTGCCCAAACTAGGTGGAACAAACACCCACAGCCTTGCAGCCACTGGTGCTAACTAAGTAGCCCCATCCAGCCAGCACTGATGCTGCAGCTGGGGTGCCCAGGCAGAGAAAAACCTTATAGCCACCTATAGCCACCCAACTCCACAGCAAGGGACCTGCCCTCCCGCCATCCTCACCCAAGTCTTCAACAGTGACCTAAGGATCAACCCATGCCTCCACATGAATATCCCCCAGCACCTGATTAAACTATGACAATCAAAGGGAAATGGGAATCAAGAGATGTAGAACAGTAGTTACAAGCTCACAGTGCAGGACATCTGATCCTTTCATGCCCAGTCAATTTCCAGAACAGGAATCAGGCTTCCATCTAGGGACCTCTCCCTCTCTTCACTACACAACATAGTTCCCTGCAAAGGAGAGCAAGTGTACCACAACAATATCTGTTTTGAGCTGATAAAAGAGATTCCAGATGAGAAGAAACTAGCATAAGAACTCTGGTGACATTAAAAAAACAAACAAACAAACAAAAAACAGGCTGTATTGAGATCCCCAAAGGATTAACTAGCTCTCCAGCAATGGACTCCAATCAAAAGAAAATTGTTGAAATGTCAGATACAGAATTCAGAATATGGATGGAAAGTAAGGTCAATGAAAATGAGGAGAAAGCTGAAAACAAACACAAAGAAATCAAACCAATAATTCAGGGTATGAATGAACAATTCACTAAAGAGAAAGACAATCTAAGAAAAAACTTCTGTAAAAGAAGGAGTCATTACAAAAATTCAAAATAAACTAGAAATTTTTAACAATAGATGAGAACAACAGAAAAAGAATTCAGAGCTTAAAAACAGGCTTTTAAATTAAACAAGGCAATTAAAAATGAAGAAAAATAATCAAAAAGAATGAACAATCTCTTCAAGAAATATGGGATTATATAAATTTAACATATAAGAATCCTATGTATCACCAAGGGAGAAAAAGAAAGACCAAAAAGCATGAAAAACCTACTTGAGGGAATAATGGAGTAAAACTTCCCCAGATTTGCTAGAAATTCAGACATCTAGATACAAGAAAATTGTGGAACTTCTGGAAGATTCCTGGCAAATAGAACATCACCAAGGCACTTAGTCATCAGTTTGGCCAAAATCAAAGTGACAGCAAAAACCCTACAAGCTCTGAGACAAAAGCATCAAGTAACTCAAAAAAGAAAACCCATCAGACAAACAAGATTCTTAGCAAAAGCCTCACAAGACAAAAGGGATTGGGGTCACATTCTTAATTTTCTTAAACAAAGTAACTGCCAGCAAAGAATTCTATATCATGCAAAACTGTTTCATAAACGAAAGAAAATAAAGTATTTCCCAAACAAGCAAACATTAAGGAAATTTATCACCAGTAGATCCAGCCAGAAGAAAAGTTTTTGAAAGTTTCTACACATGGAAAAGATTAATTGATACCCCCACTATAGAATCACCCAAAAATTAAAACTCACAGCTCTTATAAAAGTAACACAAGGGAGAAAACATAGTAACTAAGAATCAACATGATGACCAGAACAGTATCTCACATATCAATACAAACATTGAATGTAAATGGTCTAAATACCCCCCACTTAAAAGATATGGACTGGCAGAATGGATATTAAAAAAAAAAACAACATACAACCAAAATATATGCTGTGTACAAGAAACCCATTTAACACACAAAGATCTTCATAGATTCAAGGTAAATGAGTGGAAAAAATTATTCCATGAAAATAGAAGCCAAAAGTGAGCAAAAATCATTATTCTTATATTAGATAAAATAGGCTTTAAGTCAACAATGGTTAAAAAAAAAAGACAAAGATGGTCAGTATATAAAGAAAATGAGGTTACTTCAACAATCCTAAATATAAAACAATCCTAAATATATATGCATCTAACACAGAAGTTCCCAAAGTCATAAAACAAACTCTATTAGATCTAAGCAAAGAAATAAACAGCCAAGGACTTCAACACTCTGCTGACAGAAGTAGAGAGATAATCAAAGCAGAAAATCAATGAAGAAATACCAGATTTAAATGGGTCTCTAGAACAAATGGATATAACAGAAATTAATAGAACATTCTACCCCAAATCTGCAGAATGTGCCTTCTTCTCATCAGCACATAGGACACTTTCCAATATAGAGAATATGTTAGATCATAACACAAATCTCAGCAAATTTAGAAAAATCGAAATCATACCATGTATCTTCTCAGAATAGTGGAATAAAACTATGGATCAATTCCAAAAAGAACTCTCAAAACTATACAATTACATGGAAATTAAACAATGTGTTGCTAAACAAGCCTTGGGTAGATTATGAAATCAAGATGAAAATAAAAAATTTTTCAAATTGAATGACAAATGTGACACAAGTTTCTAAAATCTCTGGGATACAGAAAAAGCAGTGCTAATAGGGAAGTTCACAGCACTAAATGCCTACATAAAAAAGAAATAAAGATCACAAACTAACTACCTAATGTAGTACCTCAAGGAACTAGAAACAGAGGAACAAACCAAACACAAAGCTAGCGGAAGAAAAGATATAACAAAGATCAGAACAGAACTAAATGAAATGGAAACAAAAGAAAAAGATAAAAAAAAAAAAAAAATCAGTAGACCAATAGCTAGATTAACCAGAAATATTAAAAAAAATGATTCAAATAGTTCAATCAGAAATGAAAAAGGAGACATTACAAACTATACCACAGATACACAAAATATCATTCAAGAACACTATGAAAACCTCTTATGCACACAAACTAGAAAACCTAGAGAAATGGGTTCATTTTTGGAAACACACAACCTCCCAAGCTTGAATCAGTAATAAATGGAAATCCTGAACAGATGAGTAGTGAAATTGAAATAGTGGTTAACAAAAAAAAATCTCTTGGGCGGCGCCTGTGGCTCAAAGGAGTAGGGCACTGGCCCCATATACTGGAGGTGGCAGGTTCAAACCCAGCCCCGGCCAAAAACTGCAAACAAACAAACAAACAAAATCTCTCAACAAAACAAGGCCAAGACCAGATAAATTCATAGCCAAATTCTACAGACCTACCAAGAACTGGTACTCATCCTACTGAAACTGTTCATAACACTGAGAAGGAGGGAATCATATCTAACTCACTCTCTCAATCCAGTAACATAATGATCCCAAAGCCAGAAAAGGACATAACAAATCAAACTACAGATCAATATCCCTCATAAATATACATGCAAAAATCCAAAATTTGCAAACTGAATCCAAGAGCACGTCAAAAAAATAATTCACCATGATCAAGTGGGCTTCACCCAAGGGATGCAGGATGATTCAACATACACAAATTAATAAATCTGACTCACCATATAAACAGAATTCAAAACAAAAACCATATGATCATCTCAAGAACTACAGAAAAAGCATTTGATAAAATCCAGCACCCTTCATGATGGAAATCCTCAACTAACTAGGCATAGAAGGAGCATACCGCAACATAATAAAATCCATATCTGACAAACCAATAAAATACTGAAAGGAGAAGAGTTTAAAGCATTCCTCTAAATAACTGGAATAAAATAAGGGTGCCTATTGTCACCACTTCTATTCAACATAGCACTGGAACTCTTAGCCAGAAAAATTAGGAAAGCAAAAGATATAAATGGCATCCAAATTAGAAAAGACGAGGTCAAACTATCCCTGTTTGCCAATGATATGATCTTATATCTAAAAAAAAAAAAAAAAAAAAACCTAACAACTCCACCAGAAGACTCTAATAACTAATGAATACATTCAATAAAGCCTCGGGTTACAAAATTAATTTACACAAATAAGGAGCAGTTCTATATACCAATAACAGTCAAGCTGAGAGTCAAATCAAGAATTCAGTACTGATTACAATAGCTGCAAAGAAAATACCTAGGAATATAACTAACTAAAGAGATGAAAGATCTCTACAAAGAGAACTACAAGACACTGGTTAAAAAAAAAAAAAGTCATAGATGACACAAACAAATGGAAAAAGAACCCATGCTCACAGATTGGAAGAATCAACATTGCTAAAATATCCACACTCCCCAAAGTGATTTACAGATTTACAATTCCCATAAAAATACCAACTTCATTTTTCAAAGATTTAGAAAAAACATTTCTAAACTTCATATGGAACCAAACAAGAACCCAAACAGCCAAAGCAATCTTAAGCAAAAAGAACAAATCTGGAGGCATCCCATTATCTGACTTCAAATTATATACTGCAGGGCTGTAGCAAACAAAACAGCATGATACTAGTGTAAAGCAAAACATATAGACGAATAGAACAGAAAAGAAACCCCCAAAATAAAACTATCCATCTACAACCAACTGATTTTTAACAAAGTAGACAAAAACTAGACTGAGTAAACAAAGTCCTATTCAATAAATGGTGGTAGGAAAATAGGACAGCCATATGCCAAAGAATGAAACTGGATCCCTATCTCCTCCATATACAAAAATTAACCCTATATGGATTAAAAACTTAAATGTTAGACCTGAAACAATAAAAATTCCAGAAGAAAATTTAGGAAAATCTCTCCTGGAAATCGGCCTAGGGAAAGAATTTCCCTAAGACCCCAAAGACAAATACAGCATAACACAAATGAATGGGACTTAATTAAACTAAAAAGTTTCTGCACAGCATAGGAAAATCAGACAACCTACAGAATAGAAAAAATATTTGCAAACTATAGATCTGACAAAAGACTAATCCAGAATCCTCAAAAAACTCATATTCACAAAACAACAGAATAATACCATAGAAAAGTGGCAAAAGACATAAACAGACCCTTCTCAAAAGAAGATAGAAAAATGGCCAATAAGCCTATGAGAAAACATCCAATATCACTAATCATTGGGGAAAGCAAATTAAAACCACAAAGATGTATCACCTTCCCCTGTCAGAATGGCCATGACTATAAAGTCAAAAAAGCAATAGATGTTGCCATGGATGTGATGAAACAAAATACTTATACATCGTTGGTGGGAATGTAAGCTAGTACAACTTCTGTGGAAAACAGTATGGAGATTCATCAAATAAATAAAAGTAGACCTATCATTCAATCCAGCAATCCTGCTACTGGAAAATTTACCCAAAGGACAAGAAGATATTTTATTTTAAAAAAAAATTATTGCACTTGAATGTTTATCACAGCACAATTCACAATTAGAAAGACATGGAATCTGTCTAAGTGCCCATCAACTGACGAGTGGATAAAGAAAATGTGGGATAATAACATACACACCACACACACACACACACACACACACACACACACTACTCAGCCATAAAAAGGTATGAAATAATGTCCTTTGCAGAAACTTGAATGGAACTGAAGACCATTCTCCTAAGTATGTCAGGAATTGAAAAACAAATACCACATGGTTTTACTTCTAAGTGGGAGCTATGTGGTCATAAAGTGATGTAATGGACATTGAAAACTAAGAAGGGTTAGGGATAAAAATCTACCTATCGAGCACAACGTACACTTTTCTAGTCACGAGTACCCTAAAAGCCCTGACTTCAGCATGATAAAATTGATTCATATAACAAAAAAATGCCTGTACTCCCTAAATCTACTGAAATAACAAAATGAAAAATATGACAACCACAAAGAATATTCTGACAAAGAAAAAATGACTGTCCCTAGAAGATATTAAAAATTTACTATAAAGCTACAGTATGATTTTAGAATAGAGCTAGTGTGACAAACCCACAGAAGAAATATGGAAATTCTGAAATAGACCCACACCTGTAAAATCACATCGTTTAGATAAACAACATCTCACATCAGTGCACAGTGGTGATTTTTTTTTTGTTGTTGTTGCTTTTGTTTGAGTAGTGATGCTGGACCACATGGTGAAATCTGCAGAATATGCCTTCTCATCAGCACATAGGACACTTTCCAATACAGAGAATACGTTAGATCATAACACAAATCTCAGCACATTTAGAAAAATCGAAATCATACCATGTATCTTCTCAGAATAGTGGAATAAAACTATGGATTCAATTCCAAAAAGAACTCTCAATACTACACATTTACATGGAAATTAAACAATGTGTTGCTAAACAAGCCTTAGCTCAATTATGAAATCTAGATGAAATTAAAAAATTTTCAAATTCAATGTGACACAAGTTTCTAAAATCTCTGGGATACAGAAAAAAACACTGCTAAAAGGGAAGCTGACAGCGCTAAATGCATACATGAAAAAGAAATAAAGATCATAAATTAACTACCTAATGCAGTACTTCAAGAAACTAGAAACAGAGGAACAAACCAAACATGAAGCTAGCAGAAGAAAAGATATAACAAAGATAAGAACAGAACCAAATGAAATGGAAACAACAACAAAAAAGTAAGGTATAGATAAAACAAAAAAAATGGTTCTTTGAAAAGATAAAAAACATCAGTAGACCAATAGCTAGATTAACCAGAAATATTATATAAAAAAGATTCAAGTAAGTTCATTCAGAAATGAAAAAGGAGACATTAACAAATTATACCACAGATACACAAAATATCGTTCAAGAACACTATGAAAACCTCTTATGCACACAAACTAGAAAACCTAGAGAAATGGGTTCATTTTTGGAAACACACAACCTCCCAAGCTTGAATCAGTAATAAATGGAAATTCTGAACAGATGAGTAGTGAGATTGAAACAAACAAACAAAAAAATCACTATGATCATCTCTGAAATGGAATTTTATATTCTTTCACAATTGTCGTTCCTAAAATGGACTTTTATATTCTATCTATCTTTTTAATGTGATGGTATTGCTTGAGGTGTGTGCTGACAGAAGTTGTGGGGTGGGGGGAAGTAAGGGATGTTGCCAAAAACAATTTATTGTATGGTTTGATTTTTATTTAATAAATGTGTATTAGCTATTATTTCCAAAAGTTAAAACAGCAAAGACTCTTTCCCACATGGTTTTTGTGGGTCAGGAGAATCCCAACTGGGTGATCCCACCTCAAGGACTCTGATGAAGTTGCAGTCAAGCTGTCTGTGGGGCTACAATCCTCCAAGTTGCAGGACACATGTCCCAGCTCACTTACGCAGCTGCTGGTGGCCTCAGCTCCTCACCAGCTATAGAACAGAATGTACACATCTCAGCCCGTGGGCCTCTCCACAGACTGCCTGAGTGCCCTCGCAGCATGGCAGCTGGCTTTTACCACAGCAAGTCACGCAACCAAGAGAGAGACAAAGAGGGCACCCAAAACGGAAGCCTTCATCTTTTCTTGACCTAATCTTGGAAGTGGCAACGCCATCACTTCCATGGTATCTTTTTCTGAAAGTGAGTCACTAACTGCAGCTGATACTCAAAGAGAGGGGATGACCCAGGGCATGAATTCCAGTAGGTGGAGGTCACTGGGAACCATGTCGGAGGTTGTGCGTCACTAAATATAATATATATTGAACGTACCCAGATGTTTCCAGATAGAGACAATAAAAACTCATATACAGTATTGGCATCACACAACCCGGTTTGTTTGAAGTAACCCTCCTTTATACCGTCGTCCTGAGTATTTTAGCTCATGTAGCCCTGTTAGGGTAATAAATCATACTCTGATAGGAACTCGGCTGGAAGAATACCCATGAAAACATGAACATCGTTTATCTCTAGGAAATGAGGTGGAGAAGGCTTTTAGGTTTGCTTGCATAAAGCTTCGACTTTTATAAGAAGAATGCATCATTTTCATAACAAGGGCACACTGGAGTCTAGATTATCTCTGAATCACTCAAAACATTATCAAGTAGATTTCATTTCAGAGATAGTAACTAAAGCCAAAAGAGAAGTCCCTGGGGTTTTCAGCAAAGGAGTAAGGAAAGAAAATTTTCCTTATTGAGTGATACAGCCAAAGCCTCCACACGATTAACGGTCCCACTCCTGTTTCTCACAGTCGGACGGATTTTAGTTCACAGACAACAGGAGAGTTAAGTGAGTGGGATACAATAGCATGATAGTTAGGAGAACAAATGGGACCTAAAGCTAAGCCGCCAGGATGAATCAGAGATGTTAGGCGAAGGGTTATATGTGGTCATAAGGACAACAGCCTTCCCTCTGATTTAAGTTCACTGCTTCCTTTGTAGGATCTTTAAGGAGCAGACGACCTAAACAGCCCTTGATTTTAATATCTTAACAACAGTGAAACAGAATAAAATGTTAATTTACCTTCACGAGCTGAAATTTTACCATTTGAGATTCATTTCTTTGTATTAAGACGTACGTAATAAAACAAGGAGGTGCCAGGCTTTGACTTGAAGCCATGAATGTGAATGTTGGTCTTCCTGAAGAGGTTCAGAACCAGAGAGGCCATTTACTAACTGTATAATGCTAAGCAAGGTCCTGAAGCTCTTTGTGTTTTGGTTTGTCCACCAATACAAGAGGAGTGTTTTATAGGGCTGCTATGAGAATATTAACATAAAGTACCAAAAAGAGGGGCTCATGCATAGTAAGGATCATTAAATACTAGCTCTGCACACCACTAACAATTTAAATGCCATTAGGCAAATAATTACACACAGAAAAAATTATATTATTTTATTCTTTATAAAATAAGGATATTATCATCATCTTCATTTTGTACTTGCATTAAATGATGACACTGTATAAAGTGCTTAAAATAGCATCTGGCATACGGCAGACACAAATAAATAACAACCATATTACTAAAAATATCATTATGTTCTGAAAAATTGAGCTGATCTTCAGATCTAGGGTTAGATTAAAATATGGTGCATAAAAACATCTAGTCCAGTGTTGCATACCATTAGTGCTCAATGAACATTCATTAAATATGAATTTAAAGCCAGATGAGGGGCTTACACCTGTAATCCTAGCACTGTAAGAGGCCAATGTGGATTACTTGAGCTCAGGAGTTGGAGACCAGCCTGAGCAAGAGTGAGATCCTATCTCTAAAAATAGCCAGGTGTTGTGGGGGGCGCCTGTGGTCCCAGCTACTTGGTGTTGTGGCAGGCACCTGTGGTCCCAGCTACTTGGGAGGCCGAGGCAAGAGGATTGCTTGAACCCAAGAGTTTGAGGTTGCTGTGAGCTATGATGCAACAGCACTCTACTGAGGGAAACAAAGTCAGACTCTGTCTCAAAAATTAATTAATTCATTCATTAATATTTCAAAATGAATTTAATTTTTCATACAATATCTTTATTTTAAAAATCCAAGGAGAATTTCTTGGGCCACGTCATAAATCTTGACATCTGATATAGTAGCAGCAAGGTTCTAGCTTTTTATCAGTTCTTTGCTTTTGTAACAAGATGTTCAGTGGAATTTTATGTTGGGCTTATGGTTTGAGTCCAATGCTAGAGACACAGCTGCTAAGTACCCCCACATCACTTGAAAAAGCCACAGGACAGCAGGCAGACCTGAGCACGGCTGGTGGTAGGGTATGATAAGAAGTCCAGCCCCATCACACCTGGCCCTCATCCTGGGCAACACTGAAGGGAAAATTGAGGGTAAGAAAAATTGAGGATGGGGATTCTCCCCTTCCCTGAAGACGGAAGACCCAAGAAAATCAGGATTATTGGTATCTGGGCAGAGAGGTATCATTTCCCACGAAGTCTGCTTAGCTGGGAGAAGGGATGGTCTGCCCTGAACTTCCTAAACAAGAAGAAATGGATATGGGAAGAGCTGGCAGTCAGTAGAGGACTAATTCTAAATGGTGAGGAGACCATTTGAGACATTCATGGTAAGGGGACCTCTTGCCTGTCCTGGGAAACCTTGATTCCCTGCTCAAAATGAAGCTGAACTAACACAGACGGTACTTCCTTTCATCAGGAGTTTGCTGGGATCCTTTAAGAAACGAAGTACAATGACTAAGTTTTGTCAGGGTACAAAACTTACCCAGGGGATTAGTATAACCAAAGGAGAGGTTTTTTGTCCCTTTATTCTGCAAGTTACAGTCATGGCCCCACACTGAAGCCAATATTGGCTAGGTATCCCATCTTTTAAGTTCAGAAACCTGGCACATTTTGAAGCCAGCCACCTCTCCACAGGTTTTCTAAGGTGCTAACCCAGAGAACCGGTCTTCCCACCTCTCAGCTGCTTCCTACTGGAAAGGGTGGGGACAAACAGCCTCAGGAGCACCCTGGTTTTGCAGTGAAGCCCCTAGCTTTCCACCGCCATGGAGAGAGGAGATAAGAACGTTTTTATCCCCTGCCAACAAGGGAAGACACTCCCACTGAATCACTTGTAAAGGCAGAATCAGCAGTATAAGAACCTGGCACTTCATTCTTAGATCACGTGTTGTGCTGTCACCACGCTATGGAGAAAGGAGAAAGAGAAATGGAAGGACAGTGAGGCTGACAGGGGTGGGCAGTGAAGATCTCTTTGGTGGGGCAAAGATAGGGAAGCTCCCTGTGGGTGGAGTGTTTATCAGGACTCCTGATAAGAAGGCGACCGGCTAGGTGATGGAGCCAGGACAGTTTGTCGTTGGAAGATGTGGACGGCCAGTCAGGGTTCACCTGAGAAGCAGCCATGGCCTACAGAGAAAAGACTATGACCCTTCATGTCCTCCCTGCCCTGACTTAAAGCAGCAGCTCCCAGAAGGGGGTGAAGTGGGCCTGACACCAGCAAACGCCCTTTTCGCAATCCACAGCAAGCTGCTAGAAGTTCAGGTGGAGCCTGAACAGGCAGAGATAGTGAGGCAGACACAAGAGTTGTGGTTGTGCTTTAAAATCAACAAAACTGAGCTAAATGCCAAAACAAGATTGTCCCAATAATCCAAGCAGTTAACAGCTAATAAAATCTGGCCAAATTAGTAAAAAGTAAAAGTTCAGAGACTCATGAGAGCCCGGGAATTGGGGGTGGGAGAGGAGTCAGGAGGTAGATTTGACATGGCATGGTTGGGAGCTGTCATCAGGAAAAAATAAAATGGCTTTGTGTTTTTACCCCAAGCTGAGACTCCTCAGCTCACAGCTTATGTGGCCTTATTGTCCCCCCTCCTCTTCCTTCCCTTTATTAGTGGGAGGTGGCTGGCTGAGTGGAGAACTCACTTTGTTGAGAAGTTTCCATCCGAGCTAGCCTGCAGCTCAGCCTCTTTGAATTCCACCAGTAATTGAGCTTTTCTTCCTCCCATGGGCTCACGTATCTTGCGGCAAGGTTTTAAAGTGCTTTTGCTCTCTAACATTCTGCATGCTGCATATGTTAGCACGAGTCAAAAGATTTTATACCACTGAACTAGATGGAGATCTCAGGCCCAAACTGAATGAACCAGAGGAGGGACTTGGCCCTTTCTGGCCTGTGCCAAATGCATCTACAGCTAAGTGCTGAAAGTAAAGTTAAACTTGTGTTTTTTCCTTCCATAAAAAGGAGTTGAGAGACTGGAAGATTTCGCGGCTTCTTCTATGCTGTGTGCTCTGATGTTCCAGGAGGACAAGGCCTGTGTGATCCTGGCTGAATGCTCTAGCCTCAGCAACTAGTGTGGTGCCTGGCAGTGAAGAGATTATTTGTTGAACCAAGGAATGAACAAAGGATTGAACAAATGAACTTATAGTGAATATGTATAACACCGAGTCTTAATAACAGAGAAAGTGAAATAATAACAACAGAGTAAGTGAAACTGCCCCCAAAAGGTATTCAGATAGTTGTCAACTAGCCTTTCATAGAATCTACTATTTTCATTCATCCAACAAATACTTAATAGACTCTTAGTAAGACTGTGATGGGGATCTGAGACAAATGTAAAGCAGACTCAATCTCTAACTTAAAGCATCAAAATAACAACAGTACCCGGAGCCATTAAACACAGGTGCAAGAGAGAAGGACACAGGATAGAGATGACAAATGGTAATGTCATCCCAATCACCACCACTCAACCACCAAGAAATCAAGTCAACAAAATATCATTGTGGGATTGTTATGCCTTTTATTCCACTCTCACCCTGCACTGGGTGAGTATGATCTGCCCCAGATTCATGTTCAAGATTTTTAATTTTAGTAAATAGGAAAACAACTCTGAAAATTAAAGAGTCACAAAATATAATGTTTCCATTTTAAGACATTTTTGTTTTTCCTTGAAAGAATCTCTACCTTGTCAGGAAATCAACATTCTTTTTCCTTTTTGAATTGTAGTTTTATTTAATTGCTTAAGTGCTAGAAGAATGAGATAAATAGCCCTACAAAGGCATTGCTTTTACAGGTAAAGAACTATGCTAATTATCAACTATACTATAGTAGAGAAGATAAGCATGAAAGAAAAAGGTACACACACCCTCTGCACTAAATAAATTCATCCTAGCTGGCTCTCCATAATGCTCAAGGAAGAGGCGCCCTGCCATTGTGCACATCCAGTTACATGGGAGTATTTTTAGTTGCTTTGAACCTCTTGAAAATCCACCTGAAGGGAATTTCATCATTTAACGTTAGCAGTCGCTGTATGTCCAATATTTATGAAGTCACCAGCTACACCAAAAGGGGAAAAATCCCAAATCTGCCCTTCACCAAAGATTTCCTCTGAACAACCAAAGAAGTCAGTTATAAGAATTGATGGTTAAAAAGAAAGAACTAATTCTAGAAATTTATACCTTTCACACCTATAATCCCAGCACTTTGTAAGGCCAAGGCTGGAGGGGACTGCTTGAGGCCTGGAGTTCAAGATCAGCCTTGGCAACATAGTGAGACCTAGTCCTAAATAAAATAAAATAAAATAGAAATGTATACCAATAAAATTAACAGGTGTTTAAGATGTACACAAAAGGATGCTCATCACATCATTATTTATAAAAGTGAGACATAGTAACAATATAAATATCCAATAATGGTAGATTAATTAAATAAATTTTTACCTACCCTAATGATGGAAAATCTTAAAGCCGTTACAAAGGGATGGTGTAAGTCCACATATTCTATTCCTAAAAAAATGCAGTGTCAAATTTGTGATATTTTTCTTCTTTTTATTGTTTTTTATAGTTCTATTTATTATTTTTCTGTTTTGTTCAAAAGGCATTGAATGGTACAGAAAAATATGTTTCAAAGGCATTGAATGATAAAATATGTATCACAAAATTATTAATTATTGCAATATTTGTTAAATGTCAAATACTTTTACAAATGAAGATAGTAGTTTTTCATTATTCAAATGCCAACTTTGAGGGGGAACTCTTTAAAGAGGCTGTGTGATTTCCTGAGCTCAGCTATTCACCAAATACAAATGAAGAAATCTTTAAAAAAAAAAACTCTCATACAAATTTGTCAATAGCATGAATAATCTTTTTAAGAAAGCAATTTGTTCCAATATGATTAACATGTGAATAATAAATAATTCTTTTTTCCAAAATAAAAATCATGAAGCTATTTTATTTGTAACCAGTTTGGAAATTAAAAATTATTTACCTATGTAATAAAATGTTAAAGGCATAATTTTGAGTGAATAAAAGAGGACATAAAACTAAACATATAAAATACAATTTAGTAATACACAGATATACAAGCAAATATACATTAAAAAGACAGTGTTTACAATAAGTACTTCTGAGTGATGGTGTTACCAACCAAACAGGTTCATCACCTGCTACCATGGAGAGAGAGTTGAACCCACCACCTCTGGGATATGGGGCTAGCGCCCTACTCTGTTGAGCCACAGGCACCACTGGGGGAAGGGGGGAGGGTTTTTAAAGATAGTTGGCAACAAAGGGCTAGTTAACTGGTTCTACTGACTGGCTGGGAATAAAGCAATAGGACTGGGAAGCAGAAATTGTCTTCTTGTGCTATTTCAGTTCCCAGGTCACAAGAGCAGCTGCGCCGGTTCCTTAGTAAGGGCCGCTGTTCTGGTTGGGTCAGCTGATCCACCAGAAGGCAGGGGCTGAAAGATATCTAAAAGACCAGCCTTAGGTCTCACAAGAGTGATATTATCTTTGGGAAAATAAAGGAAGCAAAGAATCTTTAAGATCTTCATCTACATGACTCCTGAGTCATAAGCAATTACAGAAAAGCGAGCCAGGCAACAATGGCTGGATATATATATTTATATTTAGACACACATATATATTTTAACTATGCCTATACCTCCACAGAGTTCAGGCCCCTAACACTCTTTCCAATATATGGCCTTTTATTAATTTTATAAAGGACAATTTCCAGCCCCCTAAGCTTCATCCCACCTCATTTTTGAGGTGTGGGCTAATGAGATGGAAAAGCAGAGATAACTAATCTGGCTTCTTCCTACTGACATGGGTGAATTTGGGGTTGATCCTGGGGTAAGAGGAATGAAACTGTTTCACAGTTGTCTTCAAGTATTCACAGGTGCCTGGTTGCAGACCTGAAGTCTACATGGTGAACATTAGTGCTCTCATTTGCCATCTTAGCACAGTTGTTCAGTGAACAGCAGACAATATATAACACGGATAATGAGCCCTAGGAAGGAGTTAAGAGTCTTAGCTTCAGGAATCCCTGCAGAAATTATGTGATGCAGGGAATCTAAGTAAATAATAAAAATCCATTAGGCACAAGTTAACTAGAAGAGCTCTGTTGTAGCCATATAGGTTGTTAGGGAAAATTTTTCTCTTTGGGTTGCCACTTTTCCTAGAATACAGATACAGCAGGTCATGTTTAACATCACACAGACTCTTACGTTGTTCAGCCAACAGGAAGTCTAGCACTGCCTGACTATTTAGGACTGCCTGGACTAAAGACTTGAAGGATCCTATGTTGAGCCCTAAGGCATTTTTCAGTTTCTTCGGTGATCAGTCCTAGAATTGCAGACAGATTTTTAATCATGTTGGTGTTGGTATATATTCCAAAACTAGAGCCTAGTATTTTCAGCAAGCCTTGTTATCAGTGTGTCTTCCTGACAACCCTCTCTTAAACTTATGAGGAAGGAGGTAGGGACTCTTAAGTTAATCTTTTCTGGCTCAGGTACAGAAAGACCTGACTGAAATTCTCTACAGATATAAATCCCCCCACAGAGACACAGAAGACAGCTTTGCAGCATTACTTCTGTGGCAGCCATCCCAAAATATGTCAAAGAAATGTATTTGGGGGTAAAAATATTTTTAATTTTTTTCAGTCCCCACTTTGAAATGAACGAGTTTCACATATTAAAAGCCAAACTGCTATATTTGGAGAAATACTGAATTTAAACTAAAGAGTGGGGGGGAGGGGAAATAAACTGGAATAAATTTAAATATATTGTCCTTTGTCTTTTTGGTCAGTCTCCTAGTCCTGTGAACACATCAGTTGAGTTAAAGAGTGTCTCATTCAGGGAGCTGGCATTGCAGATGAGCCTTCAAATAGAAAAAATAAAAGTAAAAATAAGGGTCAATATTTCCAACAGTTTATAAAGCAGTTCCCTTATAGAGTCCGGAGGGCATTTAGATAACATGTATAAACTCAAAGCATCTTCAGTTGAAGTGGAAGTAAATAGTGGTAATCTGACAGATTTTTTTTTTTTTTTTGTGGCTTGGATTTCAGATGTCCCAAGGTATGCTTGCAGGGTTGTCAGGTAGATAGCTAGGAATCCCTCTCTCCTGAGGATGGAGGACAAAGACAGGGCCCCAGGCCCCCAGGCCTCCAACTCGGTGTCTCCCAAGTGATTGCTCACAACTGAGGAAGAGAGATCACCCTACCAATCTATAATCAGAACTCAGCATGCCAAAGGAAACAGGATGTAGAAGACTCTCTAGCCTTGCCATAGGTACAATAGAGTCTTGAAGGTGACCTAGAACAGCCTTAAGACTGATTATCATGTCATTAGCTTCAATCTACATTGTGGTCCACAACCCCCAATGGGCTCTCAGGGAAGCTCATGGGAGGTCCACCTGCACAGTAAGACTCTGGTTCCAAGGAGACCTCTGAACCATGAGGTAGGCCTGACCAAAGCAGAGTAAAAGACAACCTCCAGCCATAACCTTTGCCTCTTTGCCTTTTTTCTTGTGACAATGGGGGCAATTCACTGTCTATGGTGCACATATCTTACTTTGTAAACTTTCTTACTCTGCAAACCTATCTTTCTCTTCCTCAATAAACTTTGCTTCTTTTTGCCTTACTATGGGATGTCTGATCATTTTTTGACCAAGAGCACTGCAAGAACCCAGGACCCAGGCAGCTGCTTGAAACCCTGCCATTTTAGGGCACAGCCAGCCATCTTGAAATCCAAGGGTCTCAAGAAAAAAGTGGCAATTTCATTAAGTACAAATGCTTAAAATGGAAGAAAAATTTTAAAGCTTTATCTGGAAACTTATAACCAAGAAAGATTTCAGGATCTAATTCAAATTTTAAGCAAATAACAAACACTCAAAAGCAGTGGATATGGCTAGAATCTAATAACAGGTGGACTATAGTTGTTGTTGTTTTTTTCTGAAACATAATTTTTTCTCTCTCCAGTCTCCCATTTTTATTACAAACAAATCACAGCAGGATCAATTTATTTGCAAAAATAAACATCAGTCTCATTATACTTGGCCTGATTATTTGCATAAAGTGCAATAAGAATAATTATTGACTTTGTAGGCTTTTCTTTTTTGTATATTGGCTTTGCTTTAATTTTTTCATAATGAATTTCATTTTAGACTTGAAAGTCTCTTGAGTCAAGCTAAGGATTTATCTGTGCCTTTAGATACCCGATGAATAGGGTAAACTCTTTTCTCAAGGTCTCAAAGTAACCTGGAGTCCCTGGGTCTATCAGAAAAGTGACATCTGTTACTTAGCCCTGATCAGGAATGTTGCAGATGAGGTTCCAGGTCAGTTTTTCCAAAGAGCATTTCATTGGCCTCATAAAGTCAATTTTAATTCTTAAAGCAGTCTGACATCTCTGCAAACACGCCGTATCAGCCAAAGCCTTAGTAAAACAGCCAGTGTCTTTCACTGTGTTCTATTATAAAAGCAAACAGATTCGTATTGAAAGTATGCAAAATGACCATATTGCCACAAATTAAGAATATTACTAAATTTAAAAAAAAAGTATATTACCAAATAATTTCCAAATCTCAGAGAAATTAAGTAGAGAGAAAAATAATTGCTTCAAATTTTTCTTATATAAATATATTTTGTTGTAAACTATAAATAGCTCAAAAGAAGGAAAAAGGTTTCTTGACTTCTGGAAAACAAAATTTTAAAAAATCAGCAGTGTTTTAAACAAAAAAGTCATACAAAATTAGTTCAGTTCCATGCAATTAATTTTTGTTCTGTTTGAGGTTCTGTCAGCAACACTATTTATAAATGCATAAATGTCTTGGAAATGTGTTTTGTTTTGGTCCAATGGTATATAATCTGAAAAGTTATCAACAACCTATATTCAGGAAAACTTGTCAGTCCTTTCCATGGCTTTCCTTGAAGAAGCAAACTTTGGACTGAATCCAGCTAAAAGTTGCTGCTTGAGAAGAATCAAAGTAAAATAATAATCATTTATGGATAACAAAAGTCTTAGACTAGCCATGGTTAAAGAGAAAATTGACAAAAGATATTTGGTTATTTTGGTGTCATACAATAATTTTAGATAATTACCACAATTATTACTGATAACATTTACCAAGAATTTTAGGAATTGCATACTTTGGAACATGTATTAATGACATGTTTATGCAAATATAACCTATCACATAAAGTTAAACACCATTTTTATTTAATAATGCTTCCCGTACAGTTTTAAGATACCAAGTAAGTCTAAGTTGTCTGTCTTGGACTTTTACTGGCCCTAATCTTTGAAAATAGCTAGTTTGAGGTAAAAGACTGAATTCATAATTTGTATTTTGGAAAGTTTTCAAGTATCAAAGGTTTAAAACACTTGTCATAAATCAGGATCACAGGTTACTATAAAATTATAGTTGAGGCAGGTCCCTTTTACCCAGACCTGAATATAGACCCCATTTTCTGGGCCCTCAAATAGGCTCATAAACCAGTTTAATCAATGTGTCATCTAAGCCACCATGCCCAGAAAGGAGTGGCACACCCTAAATAAGACCACATTCCTACACAATGACAGTTGTTTTTAAATTAACTTCTACCTACCTGCCCCTAAATCCAAGCAGCTGTGACATATTTTAGACATACCTCCATCTCATAAACATCCCTTGCCTTTAGGGAAGGAAAAGATGCATAGAAACCCCTTTAAACAGAGAGCTGAAGCAGACTTCCTGCTTAGGAATCAGCCCTCCTCTATGCCAGAAATTTATCTTCCTTCTCTTCTTATCTATCAATAAAAATCTATCCTTTTGCTTACTTGTGGTAGTCTGTGGATTCATTCTTGGAATCTCTGACACCAAGGACCTAGCAGAGAGATTCTAGTAACACAGTCATCCATTTTGCCAAATTGATAATTCAAAGATTTTAAAAAGCAAAAACCTTACCCTTTGATAGAGAAGAGATTCAGTTTCCCAAACAATCATGAGATTAATAGAGACAAACCGAAAGATAAGCTAATAAAGAGGTAAACTCAATCTGCCTCTCTTATTCTCTGCTTTTTGTTTTTATTACAGTTTACTCCAAAGATGAACAAAAATATCTTATTATTTTTATTAATACTATAGTAAAATGCTTATTCAAAATAGAAACAAAATTTTACTTTCATATTATTATTGGTAAAGCATATTATTGATAAAGCTAATTTTAATAGAATCTTATAAGCAAATCCATCTAATTTTAATCAATTTGACCATAAGGTAAGATTTTTATAAGCCTTTTGTAATTTTCCATTTTCCAACTTCAATATCCATTTGGTTTTATTTATCATTTAAAAATAATTTGTAGGGTAGCGCCTGTGACTCAAGGAGTAGGACACCAGCCCCATATACCGGGGGTGGTGGGTTCAAGTCCAGCCCTGGCCAAAACTGCAAATAATAATAATAGTAATTTCTAAAACCTTTAAATTAGATAAAATTCCTTTCTAAACAAAAATATTTCTATGTTTTCCCATAACCCCTTTTTATCAAAAAATATATTCTATTTTTCTTATATGTTTTGCATATAGGGTTGTTTCTCATATATCCAATGCCTTTAATTATACATTATTGATCATAATGCCAACTCTCAGAAAAACTGAGGAAGTTAAAGTAACTTTGAACTGCTATCAATCTCCAATTTTTATTAGCACACCTAAATCTATTTAGCTTTTGTATCATATAAAAATAAAATGTCAAAGTATAGAAACTTGAAAGCTATGTCTAATAATTACTGTTTTAGTATTCTAATTTACAAATGACTCAAACATTTTGTGATTATTGTTTCATTTAACATAACATGACTAAGGTTTTTAACTTACTAAAAAGAATTTTGAAACTACAACACAAAAGGTATTTGAGAGAGAGGACCAAGTCACCAGAAACTTATCATTGTTCTAAACTTACATGACAAGTCTTACTAATATCTTCCCCAGTCCACTTAGGTCTGAAGTAGCCGTGAGGCACCAAGGTGGCTACAAATGAGAGGACCTGAGTCCTCAATTTACATACCAGGTATAGAGCTCACAGTAAAGGATAGAATGCCTGGAGGATCCAATCCCTCCCAGAATAGCCAGGAGACAAAACTGAGGCAGGAGTCAGATAGATACTGCCTTGCAGCTCTGGGACTGGGCTCTAAGAACAAACCCCCAGGCTTCAACGTGGCTACCTATCCAGACCTCAGAATCCAGAGGTTCAAAATCAAAAACATAAGCTCACAGTCAAATCCAACAGGTATTAAAAAATATTCCAGAAGCAGCAGTTTTTATGACTTTTATGACCTAAAAACATCAAGACTTTCATAACAATTTCAAAACTAGTTTTATTTACCTCTAAAGTCCCGTGAACTAAAAGGCATTTGAATTAGTTTCTATTTTCCTGATACAATATTTGATTTAAGCACTTATGTTTTTAAGCCAATTAATTAGAGCTCTTTTATGTGTTTTGGGAGTGATAAATCACATACACCAGACATACAGACACACAGAAGCAGATCTTAGAAATTTTAGAAGGAATTTTCATTTGCTGGCTTTCAAATACATTTTTCCCATTTAGATTATCAATAATTTAATTGTCTATTTTACTGTCTTAAGCAAATGTTAGGTAGGCAACAATTTGCCTTTTAAAAAGTGACTCCTTTTTGAAACACGGCTGAAAATTTCTCTCTCAAAAAAACAGCAAAGCCAAGTTAAAAGCCAGAAAGGTGTGTTCTAGGAAAGTGGTGTTCTAATTTAGCTACTATTTCTTAACTAAAATTACTGAGTTGGATCCCACTAAAGAATAAAGTTGCGAGAACCAAAAAGGCATTTCTATTCTTGGAATCAGCATGGACAGGGTGTGAAAAGGAAGAGTCTGTTTTACCTGAGGGCCTACCTTGGGTACACACTTTATCCAGGATAGCTTTCTTTTTGCCTTAGGGACTGCATACTAATTAAGCCAATAGGATAGCATATTTAATTTTTCTTATTACTTAGTCACCTACGCCTTTTATTATTGGCCTTTTGTAAAGAAACTTTTAAGTGTTGTCACAAGCTTCTGAACATAAATATCATCTCTGGATGAGACTAATTTGGGGGCCCTCATTTTTAATTGCATATCTTACAGTTATGCATTTGTAACACTTCACTGTAATTTTAAATGTCCTTTACTAAAATTTAGCTATTTCTATAAGCACTGGCTGTTTCTAGTCCTAATATTTATATTTCTATAGGTAGGCACAGCCAGAAGGTAGAACACTCAGTTCTTCAGAAATTAAAGATCTCATTTTTTTGAATCTCATACCTTGAATCTTGGCTTTGGCTCTCATATCCACAGGATCATTCGGTAAAAATTTTTCCTTACCCAACAAAAAAAGAAGGAAGGAGAAAGAAGGAGGAAGAAGAGGAGGAAGGAGAGGGAGAAGAAGCAGCAAAAGGATAGAAGACAGATATCCCTGGGAATTCCTAGAAGCTGGAGTTTGCACCCCTGTATTGATTGTATTTACTTCCAGTTTCTGCCTGACCCAGTCAGACATCTGAGGCCTCCAGCTGGATCCAACCCAGTCAATTATCTGATCCAATCTGATCCTAATCCCCGTCCAGTTTGAGTCATGACTTCCAAACCCAGTTAGGGTTAAAAGTTTGCTCAAACAAACTCATAGAGCTCAAAACACAAATCTGTGGACCCTTAGGATCCATAAGAGAACTTAACCCATGAGTCCCAGTTGCTGAGAGAGAGAGAGCAATGGACACATCGGCCCACTGGTACCTTGCTCGTTCTCTCTGTGCTCCAGCTCTATTTGGAACCCATTACTGACATCATCTGCTAAAAGAAAAACCTCTGACAAATTAAATTTAACAGAGTTTAACTGAGCAAGGAATAATTTGAGAATAGGGCATTGCCTAGAGTCAGAACAGATTCAGAGAAACTCCAGTGATACCACATGGCTAAAGAAGATTCAAGGACAGAAAAAGGAAAATTATATACAGAAAACAGAAGTGAGGTACAAAAACAGCTGAATTGGTTATAGGTCGGCATTTGCCTTATTTAAACATGAGCAGCTGGCCACCTCCGATTGGCCAAAAACCAATGATCAGCACAAGAGTAGGTTACAGGTCATTATGTACAGAAAAATCTTTAGGCCAAAATGAAAAAAAATAAAATGTGTAAGAGGCATGTTACTGTAATTTCCTTACAGAGTCCTTGGTCTTGGGAACCAAAGGATGAATTCATGGACCATGAGTAGGAGAAAAGATACACAGCAGAGGGGGTCCTGCCAGAGATGATGAGACCCTTAGTCCAAGAGAGCTAAGCAGTCGCTACGGCACATATCTAAGTCCACCTCCCCAGCAAAAGGCCACAAATGGCACACAAATGCCCACAAAGGTGCAGCTGGCTGGGCCCCCAAATTTGTTACTGCACAACCAGGTTCACTGAGTGTTGTTCAGGAGGAAGTCAATACATTCAGGCAGCTGTGGATACAGAGAGAAAGAATGAGGAGACAGGAGGAATTTCTCAAATCTGTCTCTCTTAGATAGAATTTAGAGGCCAGCATTTTTAAAAGAAGTTTGGCAAGCGAAAAATCTAGGGAGTTGGGTCTGCTGCTTGTCTGGGGATGAACTCATAGGGTCAGGAAGTAGAAATTGCTTCTTGCGCTGAGTCATTTCTAAGTCACAAGAGTTGGTTCTTTGGTTTGGGCTACTGATCTGGCTGGGTCAGCTGGTCCACTAGAATGCAGCATCTGGAAGGCGTCTCAAAGACCAGCCTTGCTGTCACAAGGGTGATGTTATCTATGGTCTTTCTGACCATCACCTATGTGACTCTTGAGTAGTAAGCAATTATAGAAGATACATGTGTGTGTATAAGCAATTTAAGATATATATATATATATATACACACATATATATATACATATATATATACACATACATATATATGTATATATATATATACATACATATATATATACATATATATATATATATACATACACACACACATATATATAATTTTTTTTATTTATTTTTTTTCTATGCCTATACCTTTGCAGAGTTCAATCCCTTACCACAGTTCCCACTTTATGGCCTTTTATTAATTACCAAAAAAAGATGGTTTCAATGGGATTGTGAGTGAGTAGGTTTTTTTCTCCTTTTTACTACATTTAAAATTTTTTCTACAGTAAATATGTATTATTTCCAAAATCAGACAAAGAATAAACACTACAAAATTTTAAAATGAACACTGGATAATAATAAATAAATAATATACTGCACATATTTACCATATCAATAATTAAAACAAGCAAAAATGCCCTCATTAGGATCACCTAGAAACTGCTGTTAGTGTACTAGTGTACTCTGTTCCTTAAGACCTGAAAAATGAAGACTGTGGCTCTGAATTCATTTCAGCCTCCTCCTGGCACCTAATTAAAGGAGTGAGACAGCTCTTATGGTCTGGGCTGCTTCCTTCTCACATAATACCACAGCTAGAAGACAGTTCAAAGGGGCAGGGGAATCAATCACTTCAAAACTCATCACGAGCATTCAAAACAAGCTATAGCCCTTGAGGCATCATGCTACTCAATTTCTTACTGATTTAACTAATGATATCACAGTAGCCCCCCTCATCTGTGGGAAATATGTCCCAAGGCACCCAGTGGATGTCTGAAGCCAAGAATAGTAGCACCAAACCCTAGATATACCATTTTTTCCTTTACCCACATACCTAAGACAAAGTTTTGTTCATATATCAGACACAACAAAAGATTAACAACAATAACTGAAAATTCTACTGATTAAATCGAACCATTATAATAATATGACAACATCACTACTCTTGCACTTGAAGGCCACTGTTAAGCCAAATAAGGATTCCTTGAACAAAAGCACAGCAATACCATGACAGTCAATCTGATAACCCAGCCAGCTACTAAGTGACTAGCAGTCAGGAAGCATCAACAGAGTGGAAACGCTGAACAAAGGGATTATTCACATCCTGGGAGCAAGAGAGCAAGATGCCAAGAGCTTTCATCATGCTACTCAGATAGCGGACAACTTAGGATTTATGAATTGTTTACTTCTGGAATTTTTCATTTAATATTTTTGGAGTACATTTGAACATGGCTAACAGAAATATAGAAAGCAAAACTAAAGATAAGCCTGCTGTTGACCAGACTATCGATTTTACAAAGTCAAAGACCATGTCTTAAATTCATCACTGTAGCACCAGCACCTAACTGGCATGTAACAGGCATTCAGCAAACGTGGCTGAATGAATGACTTCAGGTAATATAATGCTGGGCTCTGCTATCCTCCTTAAAATTCAGTCACATTATGGCACTCTTAATACTCTTAATATTACAGCACCCGTAATACCCTTCTCGATGGAAGGAGAGGATATGTCATTAGGTCAGATTTCACTGTCACACATTCCTTTACTGAAGATAAAATTAATAGGCATGGTTTCTCTCCTCATTATAGATTAATAATTAGCTATTATTCAGCACCCAAGCCTCTCAAGGTAACAATTGCTGTTCATGGCTAAGTCTCAGAAAGGCCAAGCAAATTGTTCAAGGTTGCAAAGTTAATAAATGACAGAACCAGGATCAAGTGCTGATCTCAAGGACCCCAAAGTCCAGACTCTTTCTAGGAGGAAACAAGCTTCCTATCATCTCACTCAGCCAAGTGAGGATGGCTGTAGATTCTTCATTAATTACCAGACTTAATTATTATCACAAACCTAAGAAGTTAATTGGTGTATTACACTTACTTTTCGGATGACAAAACAAAGGTACAGAGGGCTTAAATAACTTTGCCAATGTCATACAGCTCCTGATAGAGCCAGATTAGAATGAAAAGTTTAAAAGTATTACATTTTACTGGAAATCTATCAACACCGTCAGGAGAGAGCACATCAACCATCACTTCATTAAGTGACAGCATCACTTCCAAGAGGGTCATACTCTACACTAATATACATAATCATTCGATTGATCCAACTAATTTCATAAAACACTTCTCTCTCAAATGAAGATTAACAGACTCTCAAGTTGCAAAAAAAAGAGTATAATTTTTCACTCAAGTATTGATTGTACAGTACAAACCAAAGGCACAATAACTGTCCCCATTTGCAAGACAGGGGACAAAAGTACAAATATAACTAAATATTGAGAAGTTATAATCAAACCAACAAATAGATAAAATATGCTTTATCCTTCTCCTCCCTGGAAAAATATACCTATATAACAATCTTGAATTTCAGATTCAAATTTAGATTTCTCAGACACCAGGAAGCTTGGTACTGGAACATGGGGACACAGGGAGAAACCATCCCATGTGCACATGTGGATCCCATAGTCCCAAATCCGAGTTCCTGTCACAGCCTTCCCCTCCCTCAAAGAGTTGGCCACTTGGCCATCCCTTGGGCCTAAGATTATACACATCAGTGGGCAAGCTACTGTCAGGAAGGCTGAAGAAAATGTCCCACACAGGCAGGTAGGCTGTGGAAGGGGGCTTGAGTCATTGGGCAGGTAATCCAGGATCTAGAACGGCCTCAATGACACTGCGCCCCACTGAGAAGGGGTAAAACCAGAGGAAGAGTAGGGTGTGGCTCCTTCGGTGTAGGGCACAGCTCAAGGACTCCTCTTGCCAGTGCTTAAAGAGGACATAAATGAAAATATAAGCTTGCAGCGGAGACAATTGCTTATAGTAAATATCTTAAATACATCCCATTTCCCGATTCTTCCCTAACCAAGACCTGTCCATCCATCACGTATGTGCACAATTCGCTCACTCCTCTTACAAAGAAGTCTTATCCAACTACTTGAGCCTGTAGAGATAACAGCTTTCCCTAAATAATCAAAGCATTTATACTGTACTTTTCAAATGTATTTCTTAATTGCATATATTTTGTGGAGTTTTTTTATCCTGTCAACTAGGTTTATCTTGTTTTTCTAAAGCAGTTGTTCTTAACCAAGGGCAATTTATGCACCCCATCGGTATTTTTGCTAAGTCAAGAGACATATTTGACTGTTTTATTTAGTGAGGGAGGCCAGGGAAGCTGCTGAACATCCAATAACGCACAAGATGGCACTCCACAATAAAAAGCACCCAGTCCAAAGTGTCAGTAGTGTTGAGACTAAGAAATTCTGCTCTAGAGTAAGAGCTCCTTGAGAACAGAGAGGATGCCATATTCCTTGGATCCCCAACTGCCAAGCAGGGTATTGGATACACAATAAGTCGTTATTAAGTATTTGTTGATTGGCTATATGGTTCCAAGCCTTTCTAAAACTTTTATTCATATAACAACAAAACAAAAATTAGTGGCTAAGGCCCATACTAGGCTCTGGGAATGAAAATATCCAAGAGAAATAGTCCCCTTTAATCAAGGCACTTAAAATTTAGCAGAGAAGGCAAACAAATATACTAGCACGTTTAAGACAGCATGATTAATGCTCTTATCACTTGCAGATATTTGTATATTTATCTATTTATTTTTTGTTTCCCCTCATTAGCCTATAAGTTCCAAGAAAGCAAGAATTTTGTTAAGTTCACTGCCATAATAGCAGCATTTTACATGGTAATAGTAGTAGGCATATAATAGTAGATATTTTGAATAATTGAAAGAAATACAATAATGTGCATTCAGTATTTTTTTAAAAAGGCAGAGTGGAGATGCTTCTAACAGAGAGGGAGGAAGGAGTAAGGGAAGCTGCCTTAAGGGGAGCTAACATGGACTGGGCATTAATTATATGGTCCAAACAGTTCTAAGCATTTTCCACATAGTATCCCCACAACAGTTCTACAAGCCACATTTTACAAATTACAGCAAGTAATACAATCAGGTTTTGAGTACAGCTGACTTCAGAACCCTTGCTCTTAACCACCATAAGGCACTGTAAAGAAATGAGCAGGAAAAGGGTAGGAAGATGGGGCCCTGAAATAATCTTCCCAGGCAGAGAGAACAGCTCAAGTAAAACCAACACAGTCTGGCCTATTTCAGGAACCATCATGACTGCAATATTACTAAAGTATAAAAAGAAAAACTGATGCTAGTTGACACTGGAGAAATACTCAAGCCCAGATCACAAGAGAATATATGTGGCAAGGCTTCATTTGTCCAAGATTATCAGGCAACAAGCATGAATTTTAGAATTAAACAGCTCCAGGATGGAAATCCAAACCCAATTATTTTGTTCATAGATCTCTCAGAACTTCTCTATCCCCAACTGTAAAACAAAAAACATTCACAAACCTCCTTTATGGGGTTACTTTGAGAACAAAAGATAAGATAACATGTGGGAGCTCTAAGAACTATAACTGGTATATTTTATGTGACCAATAAATGTTAATGATTCATTTTTCTATTATGATTAATGTTGATGAGGTTTGTCCACATTTGTAAATTTACAACATAATTGCACTTTCTTTTCTTAAGCACTAAATCTTATTAAACCATCTCTTTCCTAAACTACTTCTCTAAAAGTAAATTCCACAAATCCCCAACTTAAAACTTGTATCTCCTCTGGACAGATGGCTACACCTATTTCTCATACCCTCTCCTCCCAGTGCCCTTCTGCTGCACCACAACAGCCACAGAAACACCTGAAGCTTTTAACATCCTAGAATTCAAAAATAGGAAAAGAAAAGAAGCTACAGAACCTAAAACTGAGTGGTAGATTGCTCATAATTTGGAAAATAAAAGAAGAATATGAACACTTAGAGTAATGGGTACCAACCAGCAAGTTAAAAGAATTTTCAAAACAACAACTTTGCTTTATTATCTTCTACTTTTCCAACCCCAAATCCACTGGTAAAAGTGATGTACCATCTCTACTGATAGCTACCACACAGCCAGTATCCTTGGATATTTAAATTTTGTCCACTTATGAGCCATACCTTAAATACATGCAAGGATTATAACCTTTGCATCCAATCTTCCACAGGCAAATTAATAACTTTCCACACTAGAAATACCCCAAGTACTTCCAAACCTCTCTCCCTTGGACTTTGCATTCTCTCAGCCTGGAACATCTTATCATCCTTTAAGACTTCATAGAAACGCCATCTCCTCCCTGATACCTTCTGATTTCCCTCCTTTTGATAAAATTGTCACCTTCTGTGAACTTTTTCAGGACTTTGCTTGTGTTTCTATGGTTACAATGACTAGGTATTAAATAGAGATATGTGGCACACATCCCTCTGAGTGCTCTCTGGGTGCTGTTATATAATCTTCACTATAAACTTGTAAGACACGATTACAAACCCTATTTACAAACGGGAAGCTGAAGCCCTGAGAGTTGCATTTACCAATGATCACACAGGCAAAATTCCAACCATGTTCCAGCTGCTCCCAAATCCACAAGTTTTTCCCACTGCCATTCTGCCTCTCTTTGATGGGCCTATTTCTAATGAATTAGCTAACGGTCTGCATATCTGTCTGTTCCGTGGGATTACAGCAAGTCCCTTCAGGCCAGGCACCAGGGCATGTTCTTCTTTATAAATGTAAACAACAATATACATACATCTATTTATGTGTTCTTCTTTAAAATTGTAAACAATAATACACGTTATTCTATTTATACAAGGTGCTGATAAGAATTAAATGAGATGATATATGCTAGCATAGTGTCAGGCAGCTAATAAGCACCTAAAACTGATTAAGCTTATTGTTGTTATTCTTGTTACCACATCGGGTGCCAAGAATTAAAAAAAAAAAAAATTCTGAGGTGAGTTTCGTGTTTGAGGAGCAAATGAAAATGGGTAAGGACCTGGTAAGAGAGACACACACTGCTTCGGTTTGGCATTTCCCACAAAGCTACCCAATCAGAAGCAGTAAGAGTTAAGAAAGTGTCAGCTCGGTGTCTGTGGCTCAAGCGGCTAAGGTGCCAGCCACGTACACCTGAGCTGGAGGGTTCGAATCCAGCCCTGGCCCGCCAAACAATGACAGCTGCAACCAAAAAAATAGCCAGGCGCTGTGGCAAGTGTTTGTAGTCCCAGCTACTTGGGAGGCTGAGGCAGAAGAATTGCTTGAGCCCAGGAGTTGGAGGTTGCTGTGAGCTGTGATGTCATAGCACTCTACTCAGGGCGACAGCTCGAGGCTCTGTCTCAAAAAAAAAAAAAAAAAGAAAAAGAAAGAAAAAAAGAAAGAGAAAGTGTCCACGACAGGGTCAATTGATTTCTTTACTTTTCTATTACCTATATACGTTAGGAAAACTTCCATTTAATTCAAAACTGTCACAGCTTTATTACTTGCTTGCTGCCATCTCCTATGCAATTTGCCAAGGTTCCCCTCTGAAAAGGCAGTACAGGACAAGGCCTGCGCTAAAGGAAGAAAATCACAGAGGTGAATAAAAGCACAGAGGGAAAATAAAATCTGAAATTCTGATGCTTATAAACATAATGAAACACCCTTTTGTCTCCATAGCACTTAACAGTGCTATAAATCATCATACTGATTCGTTGGTTTGTTCTTACAGTCATCCACTAGGAGGAGGTAAGCTCTCTTACAGGAAGCAATCTGCCCATCCTACTCAGGGCTATCTCCCAGGCCCTAACACATAGCTGTGCACAGGGGTCACTCGTTAAATACTGTCAGTTGACAGATTGCCAATATTTGTATGCATGTATATACATATATATTTATACATATATCTGAGATCAGTCCATGATTTGTAAATAAATATGCATATATCTCCACATGTAAGTACACTTCATTCATTTGTATACATATCTTTGTATTTGTGCAGATGTTTCAGACTGGAGAAACAAAAGATATTTCCTGACCAAAGTTGTGCCTGCTTATCATAATAAAGTTAACATAATAAAGTTTCCTGGCTGACTTGTCTAATATTTACCATATATGCACTACTGCCCATATCCTAACAATCTAATAACAGTTCAGATGTTAAAAAGCAATGGATCTTATTAAATGCACAGAGTAAAACCAATTCTTAACATAAACCACAAAACTTTTCCTGCCTTTCACAACTCTTTGCCCCTGTTTATTAGCTTAAGTGTATGTGGGTAGGAAGGGGAGTAGGGACCAATAATGTTTCCCTGTAAATTAAGCAGGTAGAACATTCCAAATTCTTAGGGGCAGGTCGGATGTTTTTATTAGAGTTGTAACATATACGGGAAATTATAACAATTATAAAACAACAATCTTCTGGGTAAATAATGTACCAGACTTTTGGCAAGGTAAATGTTATTATTCCCATTTCATAAATAAGAAAACTATGACTCCAAGAGCTATAATATCACTCCAAAGACACTCTGCTGTTTATTCATGGCACAATCCACGACAGAAGCAGAATTCTCCTCTGAAGCTCAAACTCTTTTCAAAAAGTAACGATGCCTCTAAAACGATGTCATAGACCCTAACTTTCAGAGTTGTGTGTCTGGGTAGTTTTTACAGTGTGTGGGTTTTAATAAGTAATTTTCTGCACATAGGGACCAGAATAAATGGCAGCCAAAAACACTGGCAATTACTCCAGGCTCCAGACAGCAAGGAGCAAATGTGTCTCAGAAACTATCTGCCTGTGTTTCTCAGCATATGAAGCATTTTCCACTTGATGTGTCCTCTAAAAAAGAAATCTATTCTCCATCAGAGCTTGATAATTCTCCCTCTTATGTTAAAAAAATGGACTCTTTCATTGCAAACCAATGGAAAGTTCTTAAGTAATTTTCTTATATTACTTGAAATGAAAGTGCTTTCTGTCTTTAGAGAAAAGAATTGTTGGATGCTATGCTTTTGCCTTTTGCTTACTTTTGAGTCCAACAATCAATACTGGGAAGGAAAGAGAAAATTAACCCTTATACACTTTTAGTAGGAGTGGGGTTATTTTTAAATGTAATGACAGCAGAGTTCTAAAAAGAGAGAAGGAAAGCATTCTCTTCCAGGGAGAATTCTGCTACTTTCATCTCAAAGAATTAGCCGGATTATCTTTTTGACCTTCTTTCCAAGAGCAGGCCTGAGAAGGGGAGGGAAACATGTTTTAAAAGTTTTTAAAAATATACACACACTTTGAACATCTGTAAATAAATACAGTAAAAAATATTCAAGTTGGAACCCACCTGTCCTTGCTCTGATTGGAAAGATCTGCAGAGCAGAGGAAAGCATTGCCCACCCAGACCACTACAATCACAGGAAGAGCCAACTGCAGCATCTTCTGTCCCAGGGACAGGAGGTGACAGGGGCATCTCACAGTGGTGGAAGCACCGCTTATGTCCTCAGCATGCCTGGAGAGACAGAGAGGAAGGAAGCAGCTCTGCTTTCCCTCCAGTCTAACTACACAAACCCTGCTGCCAGGAACTTATTTTTAGACAATCTAAAATTCCCAGAGGGAAGAGAAACTACAACCTGGGAGTGGTCTTCCCAGTTCTGATCTCCAACCTGGCTTTTGTTTTTTGTTTGTTGTCTGATTTCAAATCCTTATATAAATAACAACTCCTATCTTCCCAGAGGCATCACAGCCTATGCCAAAAAGAGCTGGGAGCTTCTCTGGAGCTTTAAGTGATGAAAATTCCAGCACCCACGCATCAAAGGTAATGACCTTGGGCACCTAACTCATCCTTCTAAAGAATTGGTTTGTGGTGGGTAAACTGAAGAGATACTAGGAAGTTGTGGATATTTCAACATGAAATTGCATAGAGTAGGCTCTTAGAAGGATGCCAGCAAGAGCTCTGTATTTGAGGTGGGCACACTGCACAAAGCTGCCGGATCTGCTCCTGTTTCTCAATGCCCAAGACTTGCCCATCACCCCCACACTGCTGATTTATGTGACCAACTGCTTGCCTAACCCAGGGGAGACGCCTCTTGCCTGCTTTTGCTTGCCTATAGCTTCAGATGTCTGCAGAGACCAACAAATTAAGTGCAAGACACTAAGTTATCCTGGGTTCTCCCTCCCACTGATTATACCGGCAAATTGTTAAACTCAGGGTTGGGAAGAAAAGCGTACCATCTTTTCATGCGCCAAGCAGGTGTCTGCACATCTCCTGGGGTAAAGGGTGGGGACGGGACCCTGACTAAAGTCCCCACAGATTGCGAATGACATAAAAGGGGGGCTAGGAAAAGAAAGACTAGGCGAAAGGGATGCCTCTGAGGGAAGGTGCCAGGCGCTCCTGGCCGGTGACCACGTCCTCTGCGCACCGGGAAGAAAGGACGCTAGAGAAGAGGAGCCGGGAGGGCAGAGTACCTGAAGGCTGCGGCCGCCGTCCGGTTCCTCCTCCACGCCGTGCCCTGTTGCAACACCGCCTGCACGATCTCCTTCTCGTTGGGCAGCCGGTACACGGGGAAAATGTAGAGCCAACAGAGGACCACGACGCAGAGGGCACTGGCGCCCACAGGCAGGCGGGTCCGCGGGAACTTCCACGCCAGTACGGCCATGGCCCCCCTGGACGTGTGTCGCCGGGCCCGCCCGCAGGGGCTCATCGCAGCCCCGGCGTCCTGAGAGCGGGGCCTCAGCACAAAGCGTGGCCAAGTGGCAGCGGCGGGTGCCTCCACCGCCAGCCCCCCATGCACAAGACACCTTTGGCTTTTCTTGCTCGCACAAGCACGCACGCTTCTTCGGCCGCCACGGCCCCAAAGGTCAGTGCAATGATGTTTTAAAACACAACTTTTTCATGAATTTCCTTCTAGGGGAAGCGGTCAGGGAGCAAGTCACGACCTATGGCCATGGTCGCTTCCCCTGGTTGCAGAGACGGGCGCCGGGGTCTCCCAAGGAGCAGAGAGCGGTAGCGGCGAGTAGCTCCCGCCGGTTCTGCAACCTCACGGTCGCCCTCGGCAAGGGTCCGGGAAAAGGTAGGGCTTCCTCCCGGACATTTGGCCCGTGGCGTTCCCTTGCGAGCGATGCTCCTTGGCTCTTCGCCTCCTCCCGCGCTGCTGCGCCGCCACCAGGCACCCCCCTCCTCCCCAGGCGCGCTCTCCGCGCCGCACCAAGTCCTTGGAAATTTCCACGGCGGCCCAAGACCGCTACCCTGCCCCGCACTCCTCCGCCTCGCCCGCCAGGACCCTCGCTCCCCACCCCTCCCGGAAAAGAAAAGAACTAGCTCCCATCAGTTAATTCAGCGGCGCGCCGCAGCCTTCCGCTGCGCCCGGGACTTCGCAGACACGCGCCCGGGGATTGGTGGAAATCAAGGTCTCCCCTCCCTCCCCAAACCGCAAAATTGCCTCCTTCGACCCGTTCGGAGCCGCGACGCTCACCCAGAGCGCGCTCCCCTCCTGCCCTTGTTCTTCGCAGATAAAGGCAGACAATAAAGGGCAACAGCCCCCCTCCTCCAAGACACAAATATATAAATCTCTGAGTGCGCCAGAGACTGGAGATATTCCGACCCTTCAACGCGCGGCTGTTGTGCCGGGGCTGTCACCCTGCCCCTGTCACCCGCATCTTTCTCAGACTGGGTGGTTATGAGCCCGCAGCGAGGCGCACAGAGGCCGGCAGAGATTTATTTATTCCTCACTGGGCCCCCACTCCCCATTAGCCGGTCCCGGAGCCCCGGCTCCAGCCGACTCTCGAGCGCGCGCGCACACACACACAGACGCTCCCGGGCGCAAGCGAGCGCGCGCACGAGGAGGTGCGTGCACCGGGTCCTCCGCCGCGCCTCCACCCTGCAGGCAAAGGCACCGCTGCAGCCAGATGTGCGAGCAGCTGGTGCTCGAGCACACCGACCTCGGGAAGTGACAGTGCTTTAGCTGCGCGTTCTCCTCCTCCGCGGTTTAGATTAAAAGACCTTTAGTTCTTAGAAGTCTTTCTCGCTCCACCGACAAGCTTATCGCAACCCTGACCTTGGAAAAGCACCACCCTCCCAGACCCGCCGGGCCCTGGGAGCCGCTTTTAGCCATTTCTGCTCTTCCCGGCTGCCGACGCATAGCTCGGGTACCTCCTAGCGGTTGCCTGTTCTATTTGTTTAAGCATCTCGTCAAGCATGGAAAGTGTGCAAGGACAAAGAGGAGACGCGGCAGCCTACTAACCCGGTCAGCTTATTCACCACCAAATCAGAATCGAAGGCTGTAACTCCATTGGCTCAGCTGACCAGGCTGCGGTGCCCCCAAAGCCTGCACTGACTGCTAGGTGGCCTGGTACCTTTTACTAGGATCTTCTTCCACTAAGAGACAAGTTGGTACAAAGTTATTTACCAAAAAACGAAACAGGATACCGGATGACTACCATAGTTTTCCTCTCAGTACCACTGCGTTCCCTGAGGTCAATAACCTACTGCCCTCCCCGACAGGCGTGCCCCAGAAATCGCTCTCCTACTTCTGTAAATCAGGAGAGAGACAAGGAAACCCTCATAGCCCAAAGTTAGTCTTACCACAGTACAGTTTCTTAATGTAGATTCTTTAAAACGAAGATCACCCGGAGTCCTGTAAAGTAACCAGTCATCACCATTCTTCTGTTCTAGAAAGCGGGAACGAAGGAGGAACTGTCCCACAGTCTCCAGGGCAAGGGAGAAATCATTTACCACCTTTATTTTTGTAATTTAAATAAAACACAAACCATCCCGGTTTCTCTTTTCTTTCACAAGTTCAAGGGATACTTGTAGAGCAAATTAACAAATAAACCAATAAAAACAAGGCATTTATGAAGGGGCTGTGTAAATGTTTCCCAATTTTATATCATAAAAATGCATTAAAATTGGGCCTTATATCAAAAGATTTCTGTGATGGAATGTGCTGTTTCTCCTTCTTCTACAAAGGAAGAATTCTCCTCCCTTTGTGGACTCTTGCCCCACCCCACCATCTAACCTTAAGTCCTGATTTTCCTTAGTAGGAACATCAAATCTCATCAGGCCATTCCCCTCGCTCAGGTAAGTCACACAGGGATCATTTCTGTGACAGGGTTAACCATCTGCATTTTATGTGCACAGATTTTTTTTCTTTCTCTGCACAAATCCAATGCATCGTGCAAGACCAAGCCACATCACTAGAAATTTCTCACTCCGTAATGGGTTCCCAGACCACCTAAAACACAGGCTGCATGGGACAGGAGCACAATAAATACTTGTTGTTTCTGCTCTTATTCCCTTTAACCTCCTGCTCTGAATGCCACAGTATTTGCTGTCCCTGACAGATGATTAAACAAGTAGACTTGTTATGCTGTGTGGCTGTTTTTCTTCTTCTTTCTTCTTCTTCTTCTCTTATTTCTTTGAGACAGTCTCACTCTGTTGCCCAGGCTAGAGTGCTATGGCATCAGCCTACTTCACAGCAACCTCAAATTCCTGGGCCCAAGCAATCCTTCTGCCACAGCCTCCACTAACTATGCAGAGAGAGAATTTGGTCTCATATCTCAAATGAAAAGCCTGTGTTTTTGATGAAATAACTTCTCCACGTGGTGGTATGCCTACATGTTTAGGAGATGAGCAAGAACAATATTTCACATTTCCTTCATGTTTCTCTAGGTACAAACTCAGGCTTGAGCACATACATAACCCCCAAAATAATTGTTGCTTGACTTTGTAATGAAAGCCTCATATTCAAGCTATTGCTAAAGCTTCACTGTTTATGGAAAAAGTATGAACCAAACTCTCAAGTTTTAATGTTTTAAAGAAAATATTTTGCCTGATATTTAGCCATTTCATTTGTATGAATTATAGCAGTGGCTTGGATTCTTTTATGCTTCTTCATCTGAGTGTGTTTAGAGGATAGAAATAGGATTTTCTCAGGGACTAAACAACTTTTAAAACTCTATAAATGTTTATTAGAAAAATATAAAGGCAGGAATCAGGTAGAACAAGCCCCAGCTTTAGTGTCAGGCTAGCCTGGCTCAAAATTCATCTCTGTCACTTACTTGTTATATGTCTTTTTTTGTAGCATAAATTCTGAGCTTTGATTTTCCTAGCTGTAAAATAATAGTATTCATTTTGTTATTACAGAACATACAGCTAGGTGAAAACCAGCAGGAATGCATGACTCTACTATTATACTAGTGTCCCCAATCTTCTTTTAGAAGAACAATGTAAGAGTAGAGGAGAGAATGTTCTAGTGTATTTTGTCCTAACTACCAAAGACAATAACAATGGTATAAATGCCTCCTCAATAAGTACAATATTGAAACTAACTTGTCAATCATAATCATTCACTAGCTCATAAAAGGTCTTATAGGCACTGAAGACTTTTCTCTCAGTGAACAGCCATTCCTGGTCTCAGCAAGTAATCTATTAAACCAGTAAACATGATATGTAAAGCAACTTGATAATAGTTAAACTTCATACAAGCTTTTGTGACATCAGAATTATAGAAGAAGCCAGTATAAGATGCAGAACCGCTGCAGAATTGAAGCGATGGAGGAGAGAGGAAAGCAGCCCCTCCCATGAAGAAGTAACAAGAGACCTAGATGGATAAAGAAGATCAGAGTGAATGGGACACAAGTCAGCATGCTCTGAGGTGTGTTAAAAAAAATATTAATAGTCACAAGAAAGACTTTCATTAAAGATTAAATAGAATTGCCAATGATTTAAAAGAAAGATATCCAAAAAGATTGTTCTTTCTCTAATCTCTGATCAAGTTCCTTTTGTTAGAATGACTGAGGCTAGGTGCAGTGGCTCATTCTGTAATCCTAGCACTCTGAGAGGCCAAGGTGGGTGGATTACCTGAGCTCACAGGTTCAAGACCAGCTTGAGACAGAGCAAAAGCCCACCTCTAAAAATAGTCACGAGTTGTGGCCGACACCTATAGTCTCAGCTACTTGGGAGGCTGAGGCAAGAGAATCACTTGAGCCCAGGAGTTAGAGGTTGCCGTAAGCTTTGACAGCATAGCACTCTACCAAGTGCAACAAAGTGAGACTGTCTCAAAAAAAATAAATTAAAAAAAAAAAAATAGAATGACTGGGAATGGAGAGTCAGAAGCATAAAATCATGCCTTTTTCATGATAATTTACAATACTAAGATAAATGGGATTGTTGATCAAGAAAAGTTATGAATATGGTTTATATGAATAAATGCATTTGCTTAGCTCCACTGTCTCCATGACCCTACTAAAAGGACAGTAAGGAAGTCAAGGAGGAAGACACTCGCAAGAACAAGACAAAAAGAAGGGATGCAAAAGCAGATGAACCATGTCAAAACATTCACAAGCAGAAAAGCAAGTAAACAAGTGATAACTGATTTATCAAGCTGCAAACAGGTTGGGCCTTCAAGTGATTGTCCATGTGCCCACATGCACAGGATACGGGAGCATGAGAGACGCCAACAAGAATTAGAGCTCTTAAAAGGCCAGAAATTAGAGGACCTGGGACCTCTGGAGCTGGAGCTAAGGAATAAAAGAAAATCTGAGACTTGTTTCTAAGTCTTGATAAATGAGCAGTGAAGCCTCCAGATCCCATCCCAACCTGCCTTAAAACAGCATTTTAACTCTCTAGAGATTGAGCAGCACAAAGGAGAAGACCTATGGATTCTGATATGTGCAGATCTCCAAGCAAATGGTCATATCTCTGCCCAGCACCGTCTGGGGAAGCCACTTACATAGAGCTTTTCATCGCAAATCTTCATCTCATCTGGGAGAAGAGCATTTCTCCCACTCCAACCCCCAGTAGGCTTTCTGTCTACCCTCACCTCTTTTTAAGGTCTCCTTCTGTATATATTTGGTTATTTTTCTTTAATTACAAAAAGCCAATTCTAATCCATGGACTAAGAAAGAACTGAGTATAAGGCCATAAAATTCACAATGGTATTACCACTTTAATGTGTTCTAAAATGCTCCCTTCTTAAAAATGAGTTGAGAGTCGAGGATCCTCAGACATTTGAAGAGTGTCTCCAACAGGAAAGCAGAGACAAAATAAGCAAACAAACATACACCAAAAAACCAGCCATAGGAAAAATTGATAATGCATGAAACAAGAAATTTTCCATAAAAACTACAATGGGTTAAGACACAGTCCAATGAAGCAGGAGCAAGAGGTTCACGTGACCAAAAATAAATTCCTCCAAAATTAAAAATGGGGCAACAATGAAACCCACTATTCATAGGATTAAATACAAAGTTGAAAAAATATCCTAAAAAGTAGGCAAAAAATATATGAGTGTTTTTTAAAAGATAAATTATAGACTCAAACAGAAAAAAGAAAACAATATCCAAACTGGGGAGAGGAGGGGAAAGTAACAGAAAGAAAAAAATTATCAAAGACATACTAAAAGAAAAAAAAACTAAAATTTATAGAGTTCATTAAAGAACTTAACATAATAGATTTTGAAAACCCACACCAAGGTATCTAACAGTCTTAGAAAACAAGAAAAAGAAAATCATGAAATATTTTAAAAGAAAAACACATACAAATTACATGGGATCAAACTTATTAAAAGCAATAAAGTTGAATAAGCTGAAAATCAACAACTTTTCTTGGACTCATTAAAGAATTAAAGTCACAAGGCAACCCACCCCCCCACACACAATGTGGAGAGACAGACAAATTCAGAGTTAGAGCTGAGCTCTACTGATCTATAGCAGAAGATTTTGGAGCCATGAACTGGTAGGATCACTTAAATGGTAACTTGAGATGGGTAAAGTGGAATTGCTGGAGGCTCAATGTGGACTAATGTGAAAGGCAGAAATTCCTGGGGATCACAGTCAGGTGAGCCTCCATACTTTTATGAGTTTTACCTTTGAGGATCCCACTAGGTTTTCAAGGTAAAAAACTGAGAAGAATCATCTTGGGGTTCTTGCAGGAATTGGGAAAATTAACCATTGTGAGATACACAGAGGATTCTCTACAACAAATACCTACTCTCCAAGGAAAAAGATCTTACCATATCCTTGTCTGGGCCAAGAACTCTTCTCCCACTCCAATCCCATCTAGGCCTTCTGTCTCACCAATGATAGGAGAGTAAAGCAAAAAAAAATTTGTAAAGTTCCTTGTCCAGGGACATAAGCCACTGAAACCTGAAATTTCATCCTACAATTGAAGAACACTTCCCCTTTCCTGCTTACTATAGCATCAACAGGACTTCAGCATAATATCAAAGGATTATAGCTGAAAGAGCCACAAAACAAAGATTCACTCTAAGGAGAAGTGTTTAGCAAGACCACAGTCAATTGGGGGTGGAGGGGGCAAAAACAAGGACATTGGAGGAATCTGAAGCCTCTGACACAGCTACAGAAAACACTAAACATCCCAACTCCTAGACAAATTAGCATCAAACTTCACACCAAAAGCCCATTTGTTCCTTTTATGAAGAGACGAAGCAAGCATCAGAACATATGACACAGGTATTGGGATTAATGGACAGAGAATTTAAAGTCACTCTGATTAAGATGTTAAAGACTTTAATGAAAAAAGTGAGCAACATGCAAGAACAGATGGCTGATGTAACCATATTTGGATATCCACTATGGTCGACACAGAAGTCAAGGGAATAAAGCATTGAAGTGTGGAAGACATGGTCTAAACTATGGCAAACTATAGTTTGGAGAGGATATGGCCGTGTTGATATACAGCAACAGCTCCAGGTTCTCAAAAAAGGGTTATTTCATGGAAAGGTGTTTGGAGAATACTTAGAGATCTAAAAACAGACCTGCCATTTGATTCGATAATTCCTCTATTAGGTATATATCCAGAAGACCAACAATCACATTATAAAAAGATATTTGTATCAGAATGTTTATTGCAGCCCAATTCATAATTGCTAAGTCATGGAAAAAGTCCAAGTGCCCATTGACCCACGAATGGACTAGCAAACTGTGGTACATGTATACCATGGAATACTATGCAGCCTTAAAGAAAGATGGAGACTTTATCTCTTTCATGTTTACATGGATGGAGCTGGAACATATTCTTCTTAGCAAAGTATCACAGGAATGGGAAAAAAGCAT
>CAUYPK010038135.1:0-16027 GCA_963574355.1 Loris lydekkerianus
GGGGTCGGGGGGGAGGGGTGGAGAAGGATAGGGGGTCGGGGGAGGGGTGGAGGACGGGGGGAGGAGGAGGACGAGGGGGAGGAGGAGGACTGGGGGAGGGGAGGATCCTCTGGTGGGACCTAGAGGAGAGGAGAACCAGGAGAAGGATGGACCAGGACTGGGAGGAGGATGGGGGTCGGGGGGAGGGGTGGAGGAGGATGGGGGGGAGGAGGACGGGGGTCGGGGGGAGGGGTGGAGGAGGACGGTGGGAGGAGGAGGACTGGGGGAGGGGAGGATCAGACCTCAGGGCGCTGTGGGAGCTGGGTTGGGGGACAGCTAGTTCCTCAGGTACAGAACTGAAGGGGGTCTTAGACTCAGTCATCAGGGGAGATACTATTTCAATGCAATAATTAAAAATATAAAAATTCAGGGCAGCACCTGTGGCTCAAAGGAGTAGGGTGCTGGCACCATATGTGGGAGGTGGTGTGTTCAAACCCAGCCCCGGCCAAAAACTGCAAAAAAAAAAAAAAGAAAAGAAAAAAAATATATGCACACATATATGAAAATTCATGCAAAAATTCATGACAGATGAAACATCAGCATTTAAATGAAGCCAGGCTGTTGTTCAACTGTCTTATGACCTTGTCTGTCATGCAATGGGGATGGTCACTTCCAGTCAGCTGCAGGTTCCTGGGGCTGGTGGCTGGTGTGTCCCTTAGCACATGAGTTTACGTGTGTGTGCACGCACCCACGTTGTGAATTCTTGTACCAGCCTGCCTGTGTGACAATGTGTGTCTGCGTGTGCTCACACGTGTGCTCACATCTATGTGTGCTTGTGTCTGTGTACGCTGGTGCATGTCTGCATGTGTGCTGTGCTCACACGTGTGCATGTGCACGCATATATACATGAGTGAGCTATGTGCTTCTGTGTGTGTGACCAACAGTGACAGGCTCCCTCCTCACTCCGGGAAGCTGGCGGGAGGCGTTGCTGAGTCTGTGTGCACAGATGCTTTGCCTTGAAGGCTGTGAGCTCCTGGAGAAGGTGCCAGGGAGGGTGCAGTGGGCAGGGTCCAAAGGTTGAAGGAGAGCTGAGCAGCCCTGCTTTGCTCACTGTGGCCCCTGTTGCTGCTGGCACCCTGGACTAGCTGCAGAGCTCATCTGTACACCCCATGTCTTCATGGAGGGTGCGTGCTACTGACCACAGGCAGAGATGTACCTTGGTAGAGTCAGATAGCCACTGGGAGGGTCTAATTCACCAGCCCAGGATGCTGGGTCTTCAGATGCCACGGTCTGCAGTGGAAATGGGCATCAGGGTGGACCCACCCCACCCCACGCCCCCTTCCCCCCCGGAGCAAGGCTTCTAGAAGGTTAGCCTTGGGAAAGTTTCTTCTTGTGACTTTTTTAGGACAGGAGGAATTTTCACTTAGATAATAGTTTGTTTGACTATTATCAAGCCAATATTAAAATACAAGAGGGATTCTGAGTGACAATAAACACCTTCCTGAAACTGGCTGGGCTTGTGTACCATTCTCACGTGGCCAGGCTTTCCCTAAAGGGGCAGATGAGGACAGGAGCTCAGACGTACGTCCAGGCTGTGAGGAAGAAGTTCAGACGTACGTCCAGGCTGTGAAGAAGAAGTTCACATGGTTTGTTCCATGAACAGATCAGCAGACCACAGGTAGAATTAGGATTCAAGTGCGCCAGTGGAACACTCAGACCTGGGTCTGACTTCCGCCAAATTCCTCTGCATTTTGGGAAAGGGGGCTGCTCCTTGTGCTCTTGCGAAGGTGGGGTGGAGGTCTTTGCACCTTCAGCCTAGTCACAGACCCCCAGAATCTGCTGTCTTTCTAGTACTAAGCCAAGTACTTCACATGCATTTTCTTATTTAACCTGCACAGAACAGAGAGGCAACTATCATCTGTGTGTCATGGACACGGGAACTGGGGCTCAGCGTGGGACGTGACGTGCCCAAGGCACAGACATGGTGAAGTGTCCCAACCAGGTTTGAACCATCTCTGTGTGATTTCAAATCTCTTCACCAGCAACTTTCAGAATTCACAACCACAGAAGAGTTTCACCTGAAAAATTGGCCAGGGTCCATTTATTCTAAATATGAATTAAATATGGCTAGTATTTCTCTTTTTGCACTGGCTGCCAGCAGACCCAGAGTTAGATTTTAGCAGCCTTTCAGTTAACTGAAGTTTTGGAATCTTTATTTCAGATTTCCAGAAGTCTAAGAGAAGATTTGTTCTTTATGACACTGGCCCCCAAGCCCTTTTCAGAGGCCCTGCATCGGACACGTTTCCAGATCCTTCCACAGAAGTGAGTATGTGAGATGCAGTTATTCAGATTCCAACCATGTGCGGCGGCACGGCGGGGAGCTCGGAGGGCCGAGTCCCAGGGAAACGTAGCCGTGGTGGGTGACAGGGCTCTGGCCCAGCATTGCGGCCCCCGTCTTTATTCACTTCTGAATCTGCTTCAGAAGTGTCTGGACTAGCAGGAGGCAAGAAAAGACCTAAAGAGACAAAGTTACAGGAAAGAAGTGATTTCTCGGGCTGTTTGTCACTTCAAGTGCGATGTATTAACAAAGTGCTGTAATAAGAAGAGCTACTAAAAAATGATTTATTGACACTTTAGACCTGTTAAAACAGGTTAATGTCAATACAATTAGCTCCTGGATCAAGACAATCCCTTTAGAGGGAAAGTTGATAAAACAGCATTAAAGGCAGCTCTATCCGAGGGGAGGGGCTGAGGACTTCACTGCAGGGAGAGGGGAGACAGCTTCTCTGAGGTGTCCCACCCCGCATGGTCCCCTGGGCCCTCATCCCTGGGACTGCACAGTTGGAGAGTTTGAGACCATTGCAAGAAATGGTCAGTTACTTGGAAGGCGCGACGGTTTAGCTATTTCATGGATGGGCGACTCCTGAGTAATTTGGAAGAATATTGAGCAATTGTTATGCTGAGAAAATGGGCAGAGAGGAATAGGTGAGGCCCCAAGAGACTGGCAGAGAAATGAGAGTGTTCTCAGAAATCAGCAGAGCTCACGAGCTGGTGCTGGTGGACAGGTCGGGGCCTGGCCCCCAGTTGAGCCCTCCAGTCTTCCCCAGCCTGGCCTCTTCTTGGGCTAGTCTGTATGGCGGTGAGAAGGACACCCCTGCCTCCTGCTGGTCAATCTCCATGTCTTTCAGGAGCTGGGCAGCCTGCGGTGCTCTCCTGCTGATCAGTCTCTATGTCATCACCCCAAACCCCACAGAGTTGTTTAAATGGTTGTTCTTTCTAGGGCATCAGTGGACGGGAGGAGGATTCAAATGGCCCTACAGTGAGTATGGCAACTTCCACTTTCTCTCTCTCAACCTGGCCCCCTCTCCTTCCAGAGCCACCTGTTCAATGACAAGCATGATACTCTGCCCTGGACATGTTGGCAGCAGGTGCCCCTCAGCTTCCCTGGGTTCTGTCGTGGGGGCTGAGCACACCTAGGTGTTCTGAATGAAGGAGCAAGTGAGAAGCCATCTTGGCACTGGAGGGAACCAGCCCCACTGGGGTCCTGCCCACCCTCTGGAGAAGGGCAGGAGCCCCCAGCCCAGCTCCCCTGAGGAGCTGCCCTTTATTTCCCTTGCATGGTCAGCGGCTGCATGGGGCAGGGTCTTGCAGGTGTTTTCTGCACAGAAGGGAAAATCTCTGGAGAGCCTGGCCTCCAGAAAGAAGGTGCGGCCATGCAGAGGTGTCATCAGACTGAGCCAGGGCTCAGTCCCTGCACTGCCTAGGGCTCGGGGACACCTGGGTGTGGGTGTTGAGTGCTGTGATGCTGCTGACTGACCTGGGGGTCCCTGGGGCCAATGGGCTGCTGGGGGGGGGGGGGCTCAGTGATATCCTGCCCCTGCCTCTGGTGACCCCTCCTAGCTCTGCCTGGACTCCAGGTGGGGCAGAGCCGGGCCCCTCTGCTTCCACTGAGAGCTTCCTCAAGGGAATGAGATCTTCTGCATGTGGAGGAATTGGCAGCTGGTTTTGAGTCACCCCTCCACTCCTGGGCCCCCCCCCCCACCTTGGGCTCCTGGCAGGTGGGAAATGGCTGTTCCCTTTAGGGCAGCACCCTTGTGCTCTCCTGGGACCAGCCCAGGGCTCTGACCACACCTGCTGTCACTGTTCTTGCAGTAGCTCCTCCCTTGTCTCTGACCCACCAGGAAACCCGGCTAAGCCTCATCTGGTCAGTCTGTGAGTCCCGGTGCTGGCTGGAGACCTGGCTCAGAGGAAAAGGTGAGCCAATGGTGTGGAAGGCAGGGGTGGCACACAGACACATGCTACCAGTCATCCTCTCACTACGGGCAGCAGGGAGTGGCGGGTGAAGGGCTGTGTGCTGCGGAGGACTGGGCAGCTTGCCTGAGATGCTGGGTGCTGGACACAGGCTCACTTCCCTGGCGAGAGAAGTCCCCACACAGCGTAGACCAAAGGGTCATTGTCTTAGGTGGAAGGGAAATTTGCTGAGTCCCTCAGGTGATGCTGTATCCTGTGGGGGTCCAGCATGCAGCCCCCTGGCTATGGGTGGCGGGGGCTGGTGGGCAGTGGGACTACCTCTAGCCACAGGGAGAGGGACGCCTCCTGCCAAAGGCTGTAAAGTCCTATCTCTCTTCTCCTCTATCCCATCCCCCATCTGCCTCTCTCCCCCGTATGCCCTGCCTCCCTCTATCCCTCCCCTGCTCTCTCTCCTCTCTCCCCCGTCTGCCCTGCCTCCCTCTATCCCACCACTGCTCTCTCTCTCTCCTCTCTCCCGTCTGCCCTGCCTCCCTCTATCCGTCCCCTGCTCTCTCTCTCTCGCCTCTCCCCCGTCTGCCCTGCCTCCCTCTATCTCTTCCCTGCTCTCTCTCTCTCTCTCCTTTCCCCCGTCTGCCCTGCCTCCCTCTACCCCTCCCCTGCTTTCTCTCTCTCTCTCCTCTCCCCCGTCTGCCCTGCCTCCCTCTATTCCTCCCCTGCTCTCTCTCTCTCTTTCTCTGTCCTCTTCCCATGTTTTATTCTAACTCACTGGGAGGAGAGGTCAGTGATGACACTGGTTTACCTGTGTTCACTAGCCTGTTCCTGCACTCATGGGCATCTGACCAAACTTGTCATCAGAACTAGCATTGAAAAGCACTGGGAGGGCAGTGCCTGTGGCTCATAGTAGCACCAGCCCCATATGCTGGAGGCGGTGGGTTCAAATCCAGCCCCGGCTAAACTGCAAAATCAAAAGACAAAACAAAAATGAAAAGCACTGGGATTACCAGGGTATTTCCCCAGGTCTAGATGGTGATGGGTCTGGAAGGATGTCTGTTCAAGGATTTTGAGAAAGTGGATGACTCAGGTGATAATTTTAGTGCCCGGGGAGCCATGTGACAGGGGCCCTGCACCCGCCCCCTTTGCTCCGTGGTGGGTCTCTGGGGGACAGCAGGGTCGTGCAGAGAGGCCTTGGAGGTGGTGGCAGCTCTTTGAGGTGGTGTCAGGACCCGACAGTCTGGTGGGAGCAGAGTCCCTTGCTCTCCCTTGGGCCTGACCTCCAGCATCTGTTTCTGCAGCTCCCCAGGGTGACAGTGTTAAATGTCAGCTGTTGGTGTCAGGATTCTCACTGTCGAGGGCAGTGAGAAAGGGCACATTTGGTGGCATTTAGGGGACAGCTGAAGGGTGGAGGTGAAGGAGAGAGAAATGACAATCTCCATGTGCTCTTGCTCATATTGGGCGTTAGAAGCGCTGCCAATGACTAGTCATGGAGTGTTTGTCCATCTAAGCACTGGGCTCCTGACCAGCAGACACCTTTGCAGGCTCAGGCCTGAGACAGAGCCTCCAGAGCTGACCCTCTCAGCAAAAGTCCAAGGATGATGGCTGTAGTGCTCAGGCCAGCTGCATCTTTCTGTGTGGCAGCCCAGGGATGTTTGCAAGTCAACCGGAGTCTGGACGTCCAGCCCCGCTCTGCACCCCAGGGGTCCCAGCACCTTCAATGCAGAGCTCACTGTACAGGGGTAGGTCAGCACTTCCATGCTGGACACTCCCCGGCTCCTGCAGGGTGGGACTGCATATTTCTGTGCCACAGGTAAGGTTCTCCCAGTGCCATTGGGAGGGGTGCAGGGGGGCATCACAGGCTGGCGGGGGCTCAGGAGGGGCCTTGGGATGCGGTGGCTTTGGATACAGCCCTGACAGAGAGGCATCTTTCTTGAGCTGCATGCTGGGGAAAGGCATCCCAGGCAGATGGAGCTGCATCGACACAGCCGAGGCAGTGGTTCTCAGGGGATTCCTGTGAGGGGAGCAGGTGGGGGTGGCTGAGGGAGTCTGTAGTGGCAAGTACTGGGGGGCCTCCACAGGTGAGCAGGCTCTGGGGAGCCATGGGAGGCTCCCAAGAGGGCAGCCCAGGGAGCTGGGCCTGCCTCTGGGTGGCCCTGCGGACTCCCCTCCCCTGGGCCCTCCATCCTCTCCCCACAGCCTGGGGTCTATGGGGGCAGGGAGCACAGTGAGGCCCGAGGTGACCTGGGGAAGGTCCCTGCACTGGGACTTACCCCATGCTAGATGGCTCAGCCCCTCCCCCCTGAGGGAGAAAGGGAGGGCTTGTCTACACTCCCTGGCTTCAGAACGCATAGGGCCTGTGCTGCCAGACCACCATCTTGCAGGGACTCAGCAGCAGTGGTGGGGGTGCTCTCGGCCACATGCTCCCTCCTGCCTGTGTCCTCTGCTGTGGCCACCACATGCCAAGAGTGATAGGGGCTGGAGGCTGCAAAGACCCTCGGTCTCGCATTCCAGTGTCCACGGCCACCATCAGGGGTGTGTGGGCTTGTTCTGCTGAGAGCCAGCTGTTTTGCTTTCCCCCCATGCCCCCATGGCTGTTGCCCTTTGTGTGGCCGGGGCTAACGTCTCACGTTCTGGAAGGCGCAGATGTGCTCATGTGTGCTAATGAGAAGGCTCCATCTGCTTGGGGAACTCGCTTCATCTCTTTCAATTTTCAGAGCTCCCAGGGAGGTGGTGTGTTGGGGGTGAGGTGGGGAGAAGAGCTGGCTGGGAAGTTTGCAACCTGCTGTGTGACCTTAGACAACTCCTCTCCCTTCTCTGGGCCTTGGGTTTTCTGACTAGAAAAAAAATAGGTCTTTGGTTTAACGTTCTTCAAGCCAGCTTCAGAGGAGGAGGGTTTTCTCTGCGTGTGTGTGGGCGTGGGCCCATGCATGCATGTCACGTCAGAGCTGGCACACTTCCTTGAGGAAACCGTGCCTGTGCTGGGCCCCAGGAACCTAGGCTGGCTTTAGCCAGGAATGGAGCCTCAGAGACGGTCCCCTGCAGAGGGGCTGGGGGAATGAGGGCCAAGGTGGGGGCTCTTAGGTGTGCCGAGACCTGGATGTGGTGAGCGTGAAGGTCAATGGTGGGGGCCCAGGAGGGGCAGCTTATGCTCCCCACCATGGGGGGCCTTCGATGCTTTGGGGGTCCCCTCAAATACCTGTGGCCAATCACTGTTCTTGCTGTGCGTGGAGAACCTGCCGGGGGCCGGGAGGGAGGGTCTGGCTGTGGGCATCGGGGAGGGTGTGGTGGTCTCTGTGTCTGAGATTGCTTTGGGGGTCCCCCGAGGACAGTGAGAATATAGGTGGAGGAATCTGCCTGGGGGAGGATGCTGTGTTTTGGACTAATCTCTTGCCCACTGGTGAGCGCCCACCAAGCCCAGGAGCGGCCCACTCAGCTCAGAAGCATTTGGAAAGGCAACTGCTCCCAGCTCCACAACTGCCCCCCAGATTTGGCCCTCACTTCTCTGGGTGGCAGGACGCAGATGCAGGGGTGAGGCGGGAGGGGACGCTGCAGAGTACCCTCGCCCGTCGAGTGGGGCTGTCTCAGCCTAAGTGCCCTCCACCGCTCGGAATGTGGATTAGCTCTGGAGAACTCATCTGAAATAGATATTTCTCTCCACTGCCAGAGGGATTTATTGGCAAAACTAGCCATCTATTAACATTATCTGGGACTCTGCTCTGGTGAGAATAGATACTATAAATCTCAGTTGTATAAAAACCCAGGAGCTAGGAGGCTTTAGTGGACGGCAAATAGAAAAGTCCGATGAGTTCAGACCTGTTTATTTTACTTAGAGGGAAAGAGCATTCTGTACCCAGCCAGGCAGGAAATGGGTTTTGGGGACGGCCACTTAGCCCAGCTGTTGGCCCTGAAACTTGGGAGTAATCGCTGTGTGCAATTAGACCAGGCGCTCGGGGGACCATATTTTGTAGCCAATGATGGAAGTTCCTGGAAAAGTCAGTCCTGAAACTTGAGGCAGGTGGCCGTGGGGCCTGTTGGGAAGAGCCCAGCTCCAGGCAGGCAGATGTGTCTGATCAAGAGGACCCAGTGTCCCTTGCCTAGGATGGTCCTGTGCCTGCTGGTCACTCTGGCAAAACTGCCCATGGGGCCCCCTTTCTCTCACAGGTGTCCTGGTGGGGATGAGAAACTGCGCGTTCTTGTTCCTGACCCTCCGCTGCTCCCTCTGAAGTGTGGACGACGGTCTTGCCCAGCTGGGGAGGCCCTGGGGTGTCCTGTCTCACTCAGTGAGAGCTTTGGGAGGGAGACTTTCCCCTCTCTGTGACATGGCACACAGTGCAGTGTGGCTCCAGGCCCTGGTCACCTGGGTAGACTGCTCACCCTTCTGTGCTGTTTCTCTCTCTCTTTCTCTCTCTCTCTTTCTCTCTCTTTCTCTCTCTCTCTTTGAGAGGGAATCTCTATCAAGCTGAGTAGAGTGCTGTGGTGCTATGGCTCACAGCAACCTCAAAACTCTTGGGCTCAAGCAATCCTCCTACCTCAGCCTCCTGAGTAGCTGGGACTATAGGCATCAACCACAATGCCTACAATGCCTGGCTAGTTTTTCTATTTTTAGTAGAGAGGGAGTCTTCCCTCTTGCTCAGGCTGGTCTTGAACTCCCCAGCTCAAGCAATCCACCCGCCTCGGCCTCCCAGAGTGCTAGGATTACACGTGTGAGCCACTGTGCCTGGCCTGCCATAGTTTTCTTATCTTAAATGTGACATGAGGTCCTACCTTTGTTAGGCAGAATTCCTAAAGTGGTTCCTGTATTAATTTCCCCAGTACCCCAAGCTGGCTTAAAACAATGAAAATTTCTCATGGTTCTAGAGGCCAAAAGTCAGAAATCAGGGTGTGATCAGTGCTCTCCTTCCCAAAGGCTCTAAGAGAAGCTGTCACCTGCCTTTGTCATCTCTGCCACTGTGGGCAGTCCCCAGTGTTCCTTGGCTTACAGGCATGTCACTCCAGTCTCTGACTCTGTTATTCTATGGCCTTTCCCTGTCTCTGTGTCTCTTCCTGTGAGGGCACCAGTCACACCGACCTATTCTATAAAGACCTCATCTGAACTAATTACATCACAAATGACCCTACTTTATAAATACGGTCACATTCTGAGGTTCTGGGAGGGACATGAATGTTGAGGGGGAGGATATTCAACCCAGTTCATTTCTCTAAGGATGTCCTGTGATAATCCCTGAAACTAGTGGTGGTGACACTTCCCTCCCGTCTTCTGTTGTGCTACACGCAGTTGACCTGATGGGATGGAGGCCACCTGGGTGAGCCTGATCTAATCAGGTCAGAAAGACTGTGGGCTCGAGGTGGACGGGCCACAGCCAGTCTCTGGATGGGGAAGGCTGCATGGAGCCCAGAGCGGCCCAGTTGGCGGCTGCCCAGGGAGAGAGACCTCAGGCCTGCACCTGCAAGGACCTGAGTGAGCTCGGGAGTGAATTTCCCTCCAGGGCCTCCAGGAGGACTCAGCAGGTTGGCCTGTCGTCTCCGCTGCTGCGTGAGGCCCCTGGCAGGGAACCCAGCTGTGCCCGGCTGCTCTTCTAACCTGCAGAACAGGGAGCCGGTGAACGAATAGGTATTGTTTTGAGCTGTTAAACTCCCGCTGTGTGCTCTGCAGCAGAAGCCGGCCACACACAGGTTGGCCCGGAGGATGACAGAACCAATACACGCGGCGCCCGGGCACTGGGTGAGAGCCGCGCCTGCACGTTCCCGGCCCATGGAGCTTCTGCTGCTGTGGAGTCGAAGGGGCCATGTGGGTCACCTCAAGCGTCACTTCGGGACAAGACTCCCCCAGCCCGATTTCCTCCCTGTGTCTCCCGGCCACCCCCGATCTCGTGCTTTCTCTGCTCCATGGCCAGGGGTCAGTCTAGCCTTGGGCTGGCCCATGCGTGGTCTTTGTGGCCATCTCCTGTGTCCTGCCTTGCATGTCTCTCGGCCCCAGAGCCCCCATCCAATCACGGGAGATGCCTGCCCCTCCCACGGCCCGCGCAGCCGTGCATCTTGGCTCGCCACCCTTTCCAGGAGTGACCCGGGGCAGCCCAGCTGGGCCAGATGTCTTTCTTGGCCACATTGTTTTACTACCCAGGGGTGTCAAGAGCTCAGCCCATCAGATCCTCCCGGTCAGGCCGGCATGGGGAGATGGTGGGCTCTGTCCTTTCCTTCCCTTCCTGTGGCTCCCCACGGCCTGGGACACAGCCCGGCACAGTCGGGGCACAGTGAACACATGCTGAGTACACAGGGGTCAGTTGCCGGGGTGTCCAGGGAGGCAGTGGACTGGCTCTTGGTGCAAGCCCAGGACCCACCTGGCTGACCTCCCTCTGCCCTGTGACACCTGCATCCTTCAGCAAGGTTCTTCTTTGCATCAGTCTGAGTGGGTTTCTGGGGTTTTAAGCCGCTTCTGGTAGCTCCTGGGAATGAAGACCCACATTCCCAATATCCCGACATGGGGACTCGAGAAGCCTGAGCGGAAAGGGTGCAGGTGAAAGGTGAGTGCAGGGGTGGTCTGGACCCCTCTACACCCAGCCACTGACACACTGCCTCCCTGACAGGGGCCGTGACTGGCCCAGAGTCCCAGCTGGGGAGAGGTAGCATCCGAGGCCAGAACAGGGACAGCGCTGAGCAGAATCTGCTCACCACAAAGGCTCCCGGCTGGCTGGCACCCTGCAGATCCAGCCCTGTGTTAGCACTTGTTGAGGCTGGAAAGAGATCCGAGGGGCAGTGGGGCTTGGGGCTGCACGCCTGAGATCTGCTCACATTTTGGGGGTCTTTTTGGCACCGCCATCTCCCTAGCGTGCCTGAGTGCAGGGCTCAGTGGGGGCTTCTGGGCCCTGCTGGGCGGCTGCCCTGTCCTTGTTGGTAGTGACCGGGGTGAGGGCCATCAGTCCCGCTCACCAGCACGTGGGAGCCCACACAGCCCCCGAGAGTCACGGGGCCTCCACCACCCCTTCCCACTAGTGAGCTATGGCTTTGCCGCCCAGGGATGCAGACAGGCTGTGCTCCCAGTTCTCTGTGCAGACACCCGTCAGCTTCACGGCTCATCTTAACAGCCTCCTCTCTAAGAGCTACACAGCAGGCCAGGTGCCCTCAGTGGCAATGCTGAGTTACCATCCTTCAGGAACGCCAAGCCAGGATTTTCCCGAAACTCCTAAGAAATGCCAGGGGATTTGGAAATAATCACTCTGACGCTCACCCCCCTCTGCCCTGCTTTCGTTCCTCTCCCTCTGAAATTCAGACACAAGGCCGGATCTGGGCTGTTCTTGGGCCGGGAAACCTGGCCAAGGTGCTATCTCCCGGGGCCCCGGTTTCCCTGTCGTAGGGAATGAGGGCTGCACATGGTCTCTCCAGGGTCCCCATCAGCTCTGGCCCCCGGCAAGTCCATCTTCTGCCCTTTGAGAAATGGACATGCCCTTTCCTGGGTGAGAGGCGACTCAGAAAAAGGCAGTAATAATTAATATTGATGCAGCCTCAACTGTTAAATGTAAGAATTAAATTTAAAAAAAGGGAAAGGGTCACATGTAACCAATTAAACTGCAACTTCTCCGCGGCCTCTCTTCCACTTTAGGGGCAGAACGTTCCTCACTCCGCTCAGCCAATTAATCTCCCCCTCACCTTCCTCTGCCGGGGAAGACACGGGCTGCAGATTGAAGAGAAAGGAGAGCTCAGCGGCCACGGACACAGAGACCGTCCCCCGTTGTGCAAATGCCAGCTAGGAGGAAGCGCCGATCAATCTGCGGCCGGAGCCTGCAGACAGCCCTGGGAGGAGAGGCGGGCGCACACGCCTGCTCCGGGTGTGGGAATTAATGAAGGCGGCTCTGAAGATGAAAGGGCACGGGCATTTGAAATGAAGCCCAGCAGGTTGTGAGAGTTCAGGATGAATTTCAAAATGCAGAGATTGCAGGGCCATGGACTAATTACTTTGCAAAGGATGGGCTTGGTGGTGTGTCTGTGCAGCTTCCCAGTGTCCAGGTGGAGAGGGGACACGGCCGCCCCCGGAGGCTGCGGATTTGGCTGAGTGGGTGACTGCCTGGGCCCCCCATCTCCCAAATACAGTCCCAGGGGTGTAAGCACAGCCTTGCACACATTCTCGGGGGTCTCAAATTTAGAAACTGTAGGTTCCAGAGGGACCCCTAGGCCTACTAAGGCCCTTCCTGGAAGGATTGGGGGGGGTTCTGGGGAGGGTGCTACCTCCTGCGAGTGCTCCTGCCCTGCCCACCTTAATTTCTGGTGTTTGTCCTCCAGTCTTCCCCTGCGGGCTGTCTAACTCCCATGACCGTGCTGTGAACAAGGCTCTACTCATGTCCACATTAGAAATGAGGACATGAGGGGAAACTGAGGCTCCGTGGTGTGGTCGCTCAGCTGGTTGTTGACACAGGCAGGGTTCTGACCTTGGGATTTCCCTGCGCTCTAACCACAGAGTGGCCCTGTCATTGGCTGGGCACACCGCAGAGGGGATGGTGGGGTGTACTGCCACAGCAGGTGACACTGAGGGCCCTTGGAATGGCTCCTGAAGGTCAGGCAGGTGACCCTCAGCAGTGGGAGGGGCGGGTAGGGAGTGTTCCAGGCAGAGGGAACACTCTGTGTGAGGGGAGAGAAAAGTGGTGGTGGGTTTGAGTGGCTTGTGAGGACACTGGCATGGGAGGTGTGGCCCCAGATAAAGTTTGGGGGGACAGATCAAGAAGGACCCCATGTCCTGCTTAAGAGGCAGGACCCTTCTGGGCCCACCTCTGACTTGATAGGTTCTGGCCATTGTGTGCTTCCAGAAGCTCTTCCTGGTGGCCTCTCCAAATGGAGAGGAATGATCATCCTGGTCCGTAGCCCATCAAACACCAACCCTCATGACAGATGTGATAGGGATTTACTCAATCAAGTTATGAGGACTCACTGCCAGTGCTAGGGCCTGGGGTAGGTGCCATCCTCCCACTTCACAGAGGACAAAAGTGAGGCTGTGATCTCTGTATCAGTCAGTGATTGGTGTATAACAAACGGCCGCGCATTTAATGGCTCAAAACAAGAATGGATCACTGTTTCTCTGTGTGTACGGGTCTGTCGGCTGGTCAGCACCTGTGGTGAGAGCAGGTCAGCTCACATCCGTTTCCTCTGGTCCAGTCCCCATCAGGCCAGCCCCTGCTGTCCACACAGCACAGCAGGGCTTGGACAGGGAGTGGAGCCCATAGGTCCCTGAGGCCGGGCTCAGAATGGGTTGATGTTGCTTTGGCTGAATTCCTTTGGCCAAAGCAAGTCACAAGGCCCACCCACCGTCAGGAGGCAGCAAAGGCTCCCTTTGCAGGAGGAGCTGCCAAGCCCTATTGAGAAGGGTGTGTATGTGTGTAGCAGTTGGGCTGTTTGTGCAAACTGTCTCCCACAGCTCTTGCTGTTCTCTGCAGATGGGATACAGGTGGTAGGTTCTTGAACAGCCCAGAGAAGGGGGCCACAGGGTGGGCTGGCTGGCTAGGGGAGGCTCCTCAGGGAGGTGGCACTCGGCACCTCACCAATCTGTAAGCATGAGAGTGTTTTATAAAATCCGTTTCTTGGCTGAAATTCAAGGCTCATTAAGCTTTTCTTTTTTAACCTAGCGTGGCAGAAGGCAGGTTGCCTCACACCTCAGAGGAGTTTATGAGCAGGCCAGTTGCAAATGCATAATTAAAGGAATTTGACAAGAATCAAAGCAGACCCGTTTCCATTGGAGGTTTGGGAGTTCATTACCAGTACCCTGCCACGTGAATATGGGAGACACGTAAGGAGAAGAGGCCAGGATTTGCTGGGCAGATGTGGGAAGGGTGTGTGTGCCCGTACTGAGGTTGTGCTTTGGGGGTCCACCCACTACACACCTCGGACATGAGAGCAGGGCTCTGTGTCTGACTTCTTGGGTTTTCAGAAACCCCATAGTATTGCCCTGGAAACTGGCTTCAGAGAGAGGCCTCCCCAGGCTCCAGCCCCAGCTGCCCCTCTGGTGTGTATTAGGGTGCCAAGAGTTCGTAGGTGCAGTCCTGACACACTCAGAGGCCTCTCTGCTTTTGGGGTCTCTCTGGCCCAGAGGCTTGCAGAGCAAGCCACCGGGCTGCTTGCCCCCAAATCCTTCCTCTAAAGTGGCTACACAGGCGAGTCCACACCTGAGGACGTGTCACTTGAGGGTGGTCAGCTTCCTCCTGACCCCTGTGGGCCACACACACTTCCATGATCTCTCTTATCTTGGGGCCTTCTTCCTTGCTGTTCTATCTGGGACACTCTGGGATACTCTTCTTAGGCTGTTGGTCCTTGTCCTGCCCAGGACTAGAAGGCCACCAGGCCTGTCCAGCACTCAGGGCTGGGCTTGTCCTTTGTGCCTGTGGCCCTGGGGTCAGTGCCTGCTGTGTGTGAAGTCGGGGCGTAGAACCAGCCTGTGAGGGACAGGCTATGCCACGCTTGCATGGAGGGCTCGTCCCGCTGCTCTGCCACCAGCTGTAGAGCTTCCCCATGGACTGCAGCCTGGTCAGCCGAGCTCCAGGTGACCTGCAGACCCAGGAATGTAAGGATGAATGCCTATAGTCATACCTTCTGAGTTCTGGAGCCTTTGTCCTACAGCAAAGGCTGACTGACAGGCCTGGCTATGACCTGGTCACTCTGCAGACCTTGAGCTCAATGTCACTCACTCCAAGAGCCTTCCTTGCTGCATCCTAAAGTGTGGGTCAGGCGTCCTACAGTGGGCCACCCATCCTGGCCCTTGGCCTTCTGTATTGCCACTGCCCCCTCTGCGTCTGTGTCCCTATTCCCCTGCAGGCTCACTTTGGCTTGTGCTGGGTGGTGTCCCTCATTCTTGCTTATGGCTTCATGGACACAGCCCACCAGGGAGGGCTGACCAGGCCTCAGAATCACGGTCCTGGTCTGACATCTGCTCTGCCAGCTGAGTGACCTGCACGAGTCACTCACCTTGCCCAATCCTCATGTATCCCATGTGGACAGACACAGGGGCAATCGCAGGGACAGACACCAGGGGACTTGGGGCTTAGCAGCTCCGTGACAGTTCTACCGCGTCCAAGGCCACCCTGCCCTGAGTGCCCTGTGGGCCCACACCCTCCACAGTCTCTCCAAGCTCCAGTTTCCTCACCTGGAAGGGGGCAGAGGTGGTGTGGATGCTTGTGGTGGGGAGGCCGCCCACACAGTGGGGGATCACTGTCCCCATGGCCCTACCCAACCTCCTTGGCAGCCTGGGCCTCTGAACTCTCTTCTGTCCACTCAGCCCTGTCCCTGCTCCAGGTCCACCCTTGTCTCTTATGGGCATCAGAGGGGCCGCAGGCTGTCCCCTCCCTTAGACCATTCTGTCTCCTGCCAACCCTCCTAGCCCCGGCTTGGGCTCTCCTGACCCCACTCTGGGAGGCTAGGGTCTCTCCATGCTCTGGAGGGTCATGTGCCGATTCCTGTGTTTGTCTGTCACTCCTTCCTCACCCCCCACCCCTCCCTCACTCCTTCCTCCCTCACCCCTCTTTCCCTCCTCCCTCATCCACCCCTCACCCCTCCCTCACTCCTCCCTCACTCCCCCTCACCCCTCCCTCATCCACCCCTCACGCCTCCCTCATCCACCCCTCACCCCCTCACCCCACCCTCACTCCTTCCTCCCTCCCGCCTCCCGCCCCCCTCCCGCCTTATTCCGTCCCCCCAGCCGCCGGCCCCCCCCCCCGCCACCCGCCCACCAACCACCACCCAAACAGCCCGCCACCCACAGCACCCCCACACCCCCCACCACCCCCCACCCCCCCCCCCCCCACCACCCCCCCACACCCCAACCCGACCG
>CAUYPK010038137.1:0-14883 GCA_963574355.1 Loris lydekkerianus
CTAACAAAGGACGTGAAAAATCTATATAAAGAGAACTATGAAACTCTAAGAAAAGAGATAGCTGAGAATGTTAACAAATGGAAAAACATACCATGCTCATGGCTGGGAAGAATCAACATTGTTAAAATGTCCATACTAACCAAAGCAATATATAATTTCAATGCAATCCCTATCACAACTCCATTGTCATACTTTAAAGATCTTGAAAAAATAATACTTCGTTTAATATGGAACCAGTAAAAACCTCGAATAGCCAAGACATTACTCAAAAATAAAAACAAAGCAGGAGGTATCACGCTACCAGACCTCAGACTTTATTACAAATCGATAGTGATCAAAACAGCATGGTGTTGGCACAAAAGCAGAGAAGTAGATGTCTGGAACAAAATAGAGAACCAAGAAATGAATCCACCTACTTAGCATTATTTAATCTTTGACAAGCCAATTAAAAACATTCAGTGGGGAAAAGATTCCCTATTTAACAAATGGTGCTGGGTGAACTGGCTGGCAACCTGCAGAAGACTGAAACTGGACCCACACCTCTCACCATTAACCAAGATTGACTCTCACTGGATAAAAGATTTAAACTTAAGACATGAAACTATAAAAATACTAGAAGAGAGTGCAGGGAAAACCCTTGAAGAAATTGGGCTGGGCGAGTTTTTTATGAGAAGGACCCTCCGGGCAATTGAAGCAACTTCAAAAATACACTATTGGGACTTGATCAAACTAAAAAGCTTCTACACAGCCAAGAACATAGTAAGTAGAGCAAACAAACAGCCCTCAGAATGGGAGAAGATATTTGCAGGTTATGTCTCTGACAAAGGTTTAATAACTAGAATCCACAGAGAACTCAAATGCATTAGCAAGAAAAGAACAAGGGATCCCATCACAGGCTTGGCAAAGGACTTGAAGAGAAACTTTCCTGAAGAAGACAGGCGTGCAGCCTTCAGACATATGAAAAAATGCTCATCGTCTTTAATCATCAGAGAAATGCAAATCAAAACTATTTTGAGATATCATCTAACTCCAGTGAGACTAGCCTATATCACAAAATCCCAAGACCAGAGATGTTGGTGTATATATGGAGAAAAGAAAACACTTTTACACTGCTGGTGGGAATGCAAATTAATACATTTTGGAAAGCTCTATGGAGAACACTGAGAGATCTAAAAATAGACCTGCCATTCAATCCTGTAATTCTTCTGCTGGGCATATACCCAGAAGACCAAAAATCAAAACATAATAAAGATATTTGTACCAGAATGTTTATTGCAGCCCTATTCTAAATTGCTAAGTCATGGAAAACACCCAAATTTTCATCTATCCAATTAATAAATTGTGGTATATGTACACCATGGAATACTACGCAGCCTTAAAGAAAGATGGAGACTTTACCTCTTTCATGTTTACATGGATGGAGCTGGAACATATTCTTCTTAGTAAAGTCTCTCAAGAATGGAAGAAAAGGTACCCAATGTACTCACCCCTACTATAAAACTAATTTAGAACCTTCACATGAAAGCTATTACCCAGTTACAATCTAAGAATAGGGGGGAAAGGGAAAGGTGGGGAGGGAGATGGGAGGTGGGTAGAGGGAGGGGAATGGATGGGATTACACCTGTGGTGCATCTTACAAGGGTATATGTAAAACTTGGCAAATGTGGAATGTAAATGTCTTAGTAAAATAACTGGGAAAATGCCAGGAGGGCTATGTTAGCCAGTGTGATGAAAATGTGTCAAACGATCTATGAACCAAGTGTATGGTGCCCCATGATCATAGTAATTTACACAGCTATGATTTATAATTTTAAAAAAAAAAAAAAAGGTCCAAATCAATTGTCTTAGTCAGCACCTGTCTCAAGTGGAAGAGTTCAATAGATCTCTGGAACTACATTGTAGGGGTCTGCTGACAACTCAAATATGACTTGCTCTGGTGCTCCATGAGGTCAGGAGTACCCACCCAGAAAATAGATTAGTCTGGGAAAGTTGATGCCTCCTTCCCTGCCTTGCACCTCTGTCACACCCAGTCACTGATAACCCTGCAGGGCTGTGACCCTGTTTCCTCCAGTGAGCATATACTTCAGGGGTTTGCACCTTCCTGAATCACAAGGAAATCTATGAATCCTCAGCCAGTCTGCTGCTCTTTGCCACTATCCGGCAGGGGGAAATGAGGCCTGACAAGTTTGCACGCTTGATGGAGGCTGGGCTATTCACTCAGTTCCAGTCCCACCACTGCTTGATGTTACTGACAGAAAAGAACAACTTTGGGGAATTTGTTTCTGTCCCGGATAAATTCCCCTGCAGAACAGAAGCTGTTTTGAGTTCACAGAACTTGCACCTCAGGCCATGTCTTTGCTGCTGCAAGTTTGTATTTGCTGCATGGTTAGCTGTCAGTTTTAGTCTCCTGCCCTCTTTTGTCTAGGCAGATGATCCCCTGGGGGCCAGGTACATCTTAAGCTCAGTAAAGTGGTCCTCTGGGTCAGCTCCCGCCTGGGATTCTGCTAGCACTGCGCATACACTTCCTAGTCCCCTGGTTCCACCCATGCCGGTACCGCCTCAGGCAAACCCTTTACTTATGGGGCCTGCATTTCCATCCCAAATCTGTTCATCCAGTGGTTGCCACCTGAGAAGATGCCCGGCCTCCTCTGGTTGCCCAGAGAGATAGGGGGTGTGACTCCAAAATATCCAGTGGCGAGCCCTATTGTTGCCAAAAACAGCTGCAGCTACACACAAGTCGCCATTCCTTGTGTGGTTCCCTCTCAGATGACCATCCTCTCCTCACTCCTGCACCCCAGAATCAGCACTGGCCAGCAGCAGTCCATGTCCTGTCCACACCTCTCAAGAAAACACCCAAGAATCTGGACTCCCGGGGGACAGGCCTCCAGACCTCAGAGTGAGAGTGGAGGGGAGTGCTGGGAGCTCAGAACTGTGGGTAGAGAACATATACAGTTTTACACAATTTTGTGCCTGGCAGGAGAGCACCGTGGCACCCTATTAGGGGAAGTGGTTCTAGTTTTTAGAGGGTCTTTCTCGTGGGAGGACTTATGAACTCTGCTCATTTGTTTATGGAGTAATCTGAACTGTTCTCATCGGGGAGGGTACTCCTGTCCACTTGCTGATGGATTTTGTATTTTTTGTTTGTATCCTTGTGGTCTCAGCTTGCCTCAGCAGGGTTGATGTGAGTTCTTCAACCTTCTCTTCTTGCGCAGCTCTAATCCACCAGGTTACTTGCTAAATTTCTGTCCTTTAACTCTCCTTCTGGATGGGAGCCTCTGTGGAAAGCTGGCTTCAGTCAGCCATCTTGTCTCCACCCTCCAACTTTTTCCTTTCAATGGACCTTTCAATAAATGTTAGCATATGTGTGGATTTCTGTTACCACCTTCACAACCAAGACTTATCATAGAAAACAAAGAACAGGATTATAAAGAAGCTCAGTAAAATGCAAGGGAAAGAGTAAACAATTCAAAGGAATCAGAAAAATAATTCCAGAAATGAATGAAAACTTCAATACAGAGATTGACATATTAAAGCAAAACCAAATAGAGCTTCCAGAAATGAAAACTTCATTTAAGGAAATACAAGCACAGTGGAAAATTTAAAGAATAGACTAGACCAGGCAGAAGAAAGAATCCTAGAATTTCAATTTAACCCAGTCAAAAATAATGAACAGAGAATCAACAAGAAGGAACAGAGCCAAATATAATAACTACCCTGAGGGTTAAGAAGAAGATAAAGAGCTGAAAACCCTATTTGAGGGAATAGTTAAGTAAAAATTTTATCAGTCTAGGGTCTGACTAGAGACCTAGACATCCATGTACAAGAAGCTCAACAAATACCTGGGAGATAAACCACAAAGAGTTATTCATCAAGACACACAGTCATCAGACTACCCATGATCAACATGAAGAAAAAAACTCTTACGATCTATAAGGCAAAAACACTAAGGAACTTATGAAGGAAATCTCCTAAGACTCAACTGAGATGTTATAAGCCAGAAAGGATGGAGGCCCCATTGCCAGTTTTCTTAAGCAGCACAATTTCCAGCCTAGAAATTTGTATCCTTCAATACCAAGTTTCATAAATAAAAGAGTTAAAGATTTTTTCCAGACAAGCATACACTGGGGGATTTTTCAAGATTAGACATGCCATGAAGGAAATACTCAGAACTGCATTATACATGAATCACAATAATGGTCACCCACCAATGAAAACCCATCTGAAAGCTAAAGTTCACAGCTCACATAAAACAATAGTACAAGAAGTAAAACAAGGCAATAGGTACAACACAACAGGATGAACAGAATAGCATCCCATATATCAATTATATCATACATGTGAAAGGTTTGAATCCTCATTCAAAAGATACAGGCTAATTTAATACATAAAAAAATGCAAGCCAAGTAGTTGCTTTCTTCAGGAAACACATGTATTCCACAAGAATTCATATACACTCCAAGGTTAAATGATGGGAAAAAAGAGTCCATGCAAATAGAAGCAAAAGAAAGCAGACATAGTCATTCTCATATAAGATAAAATTGACTTTAACAGTAGTAAAAAAAGACAAAGTTGACACATATAGTTGTAAAAGGCGCAATTCAATAAGAAAACAATCCCAACTATTTGTATACCTAACAGAGGAGCTCCTAGTTTCATAAAGGAAATTGTATTAGATCTAAGCAAAGGAAATAAAGAATGCCATTATTACTTCCAAATACTTCAACACCCCACTGACAGATGGATAAATGATCTGAGCACAAAATAAATAAACATTGACCTTACATAAGACTCTAGATAAAATAGGCTTAACAAACATTTACAGAACAGTTTATCCAAAAGCTACTGAATATATTAATACATTATGCTCATCAGCACATTGAAAATATCCAGGATTGGTTAAATTTTAGGCCACAAAACATGGCTCAACAAATTCAAAAATTTGAAATTATACTAGGTACCTTCTCAGACCACGGTGAAACAAAACTATATATCAACTCCAAGAGAAACACATAACTCTTATGCAATTTGAACAACCTGCTCCTAAATGATTTTTGGATCAACAAAGATAGCTTCAGATCATAATTCTATCAAACCTTCAAAGAGGAACTAGTACCTATATTACATAGCCTTTTCCAAAACAGAAAAAGAAGGAATCCTCCTAAACACATTCTATGAAGCAAATATCACCTTGATCCCCAAAACAGGTAAGGATTCAACAAGGAAAGAAAACCATAGACCAATATTATTAATGAATTATCAATGCAAAAATATTCAAAAAGATCCTAGCAAACAGAATTCAATGTCACATAAAAAAAACATTATACACCACAATCAAGTTGGTTTTATCCCAGGATCACAAGTGCCATGGCATCATAGCTGACAGCAGCCTCAAGCTCATGGGCAAAAGTTATTCTCTTGCCTCAGCCTTCTGAATAGCTGGGATTATAGGCCCCCAACACAATGCTATTTTTAGAGATGGGGTCTCGCTCTTGCTCAGGCTGGTCTCGAACCTGTGAGCTTAGGCAATCTACCTGCCTCGGCCTCCCAGAGTGCTAGGATTACAAGTGTGAGCCACTGCACCCAGCTTACATGGGACATTTCTTCAACTGATAGTGGTCACCTACAGAAAACTCACAGCCAATATCATATTGAATGATGTAAAATTAAAAACATTCCCTCATATCTAAAACTAGACAAGGAGTCCCATTGTCACCACTGCTATTCAACATAGTACTATAAGTCCTAGCCATCACAATCAGGCGAGAGAAGGGAATCAAGGGTATTCAAATGGGGATAGAGGAGGTCAACCTCTTATTCTTTGCAAATGACAGGATCTTGTGCCTGGAAAACCCCAGAGACTCAACTACAAAGCTCTTAGAAGTGATTAAGGAATGTAGTAGTGTCTCAATACAAAATCAATACTTAAAAATTAGTAGCTTTTTTGTAATCCAGCAATAGTCAAGCCCTAAAAATATAGTCAAAGATAGCAATACCTGTGGCTCAAAGGAGTAGGGCACCAGCCCCATATGCCAAAGGTGGCAGATTCAAACCCAGCCCTGGCCAAAAACTGCAAAAAAAAAAAAAAGAAGAAGAAGAAGAAAAGTCAAACTTTCTTTTTAACAATGCAAAGTTATTTAAAAACAAACAAACAAACAAAACATTTTTCAGGGGCTGGGTGTGGTGGCTCACAACTGTGAGGCCAAGGCCAGTGAGCAAGAGCAAGACACGGTCTCTAAAAATAACCAGGTGTTGTGGCGGGCACCTGGACTCCCAGCTACTCGGGAGGCTGAGGCAAGATAATTGCTTGAACCCAAGAGTTTGAGGTTGCTGTGAGCTATGGTGCCACCATACTCTACAGAGGGTGACAAAGTAAGACTCTGTCTCCAAAAAAAAAAAAAGAAAGAAAGTAAGAAAACATTTTCCAAGATGTTTAGGTACAAGTAAAATGTGAGGCAAATAGCTATCATAATGGTTAGGTAAATAACTCATTTAAACTATATGGAAATGGAGCATTTAAAATTAAATAATGAATTGTTTTCAACAGCAGGGAGGTTGATAACCTTGCAAATGAATCAAAGAGTTGGCAAATGAATCAAATTTTGTTGATGAAACAGATACATGCAACCCTTGGTTTTGACGTGCAGGTGTTGATGTAATATATGTTTCTTTTCTGTATACCTATTAGTAAAAATCATCAGAATCAGTTTGCTTTAGGCTGGCAAGATCTGCAATACCCTCTCACAAACCTACCTAACACTATTTTAAGCCTTATGTCACATCCGGCCTTATTCAAGCTTCTCCATTCCACACATCACACATTTTGCTCATCCCTTGTATTTATACCACGCTCATTGATCTGGTAAGCAAGAGGTAACAGCTCCTCCTGACAATTTGGTAAGGTACATGCTTAAGGTAAGCAGTATTACAAAAATTTAGGGGCCTACCATCTTTCTGAGTTTTCTAGGGCTTCAGTGGTTTGGAGCATGTTGAGATACCCTTTCCAAGATAAAAGGCAACTTGATTGAGCTCTCTCTCTTCACAAAGAGAGGCACATTTGGATTTTAAAACCAACACATACCTGATTTCATCTGAAATGGGGACTGTTCCCCCCTTTCCATTAGCCTTACTCTGGTCTTACTGCTCTAATCAGGAACTCCAAAATGTACCTCTTACATTTAGTGTTTGGAATCTTTCTGTCTGCTTTATTTTACTATTTTATTTCTAGTGTGTGCTTCACTATCAATTCTTCCCTGGTCCCTTTCATTTTTTCTTAACTTATATCTTTAAATTCCTCGAATTGGTGATTTCTTTTAGGTACCCTTCTTCTTCTCTAAATATGTGAATTTTAAAATTAAAAAGTTTTACATTCCTCAGATGTTTATGGTAGAAAATGTAAAAGGAAATTAAAAGTTATGTGAGTAGATACTAAAGAATGTGAGTAGATACTAAAGCAGATGTCTTCCAGACAGGATGGGTTTGGGGGGGGAGGGGGGCATCAGTTTCTAACTCCCATTCCTCTGTATCTTTTTAGGTTCACTATTTCTAGTCAATTTTGGTAAGGGTTCTCCCCAAAGTTACTTCATTAAGAGCTGGCAATGAATGGCTTGTAATCTAGAAAAAGGCCAATTTTAAGGGACCAAACACCAAAACTATTATTTAACAAATAATGTGACCCCTAGAGATTGACACCATAGTTCTGATAATTGTCCTTGATTCAAGTCACTACCTTCAAAAACCCCTACTGGGAAATAAGAAAAAGAAACTGTTTCATTCAGAGCAGTGTCTGCTTACTCTAAGAGGAACTCTTGGTACCAACCAAGAGAGACAACTTGCCGTCTCCAGCCATAGCTTTCCTCCTGTCACAACTTCCCACACACTGTTCGCTGTTCCTTTGTCCATCCATCCTCCCAACTTGATAAACAAGCAACATTCCTGGGGGGATTCCGCTCACTCCTCCCTGCCCTCTATGTCTGTGCATTCAACAACCTCTACCTCCTTCACCATACTTACTTATTTTGTACTTACTCAGTTCCTCAGTATTGCTTTCTGAAAAATCATCTTTCGCCTATGCCTTTTGTGACCCTGAAATCTATCAGAATCTGCCAGGAGGTCATTACCAGTTTCCAGGGCATTTATTTGGCATTCTCTAATGTCAGTCTTGGAGGGTTCAAGGTAAAGTCACCCAAAAGACATGAGTGATTGAATCAAATTTAAACACCAACTTCCACTTCTATGAGCAATTCTCGAAGACATACAGTTGTAATTCGTTTTGCAAGTTTGGGAATCCATGCTTTAACTAAAGAACAGATGGTGTGAAGAAATAAAACACAACAAGGGTGTGGTTACCATTGCAATGATATTTATTCATGCCTTGGCTTAGCCAAGAAAGAACTGTAATAATCCTTGTAAACCAGGGTTTGAAAGTTGCCAATATTCTATCTTCCTTTGTCTCCTAGAAGTTATTTACTTCTACTCTTAGGTGAATAATGTCCTTGATAAAGTATTAATTTGGCATCACAAATGAGGAAATAAATCAGTCCTGATTTGTAAGACACATGTAAGAATGCAGAGTTAAAGACCTAAATAACCTAAGACAAGTATCTCCCTCTATTATAAACTAAATGTTTGTGTCATTCCCCCTCACACACACCCCCCAAAAAAATCCATATGGTAACACCTAATCACCAATGTGCTGGTTCTGGGTGATTAGATCATGACAGTGGAGCCCTCGAAAATGGGATTAGTGCCCTTATAAAAGAGGCCCCAGAGAGCTCCCTTGTCCTTTCCCCCATGAGGATACAATGAAAAGATGGATGTATCATCCAGGTCTTCACCAGACACTGAATTGGCCAGTGCCTCCATCACAGACTTCCCAGCCTCAAGAACTATAAGAAATTTCTGTTGTTCATAAGCCACCCAGTTTATGGTACTGTGTTACTCAATAGCAGCCCAAATAGACTGAGCTTTTGTACAGGGGTGTGGGGAGTTCCCTTCATTCCCACCACCCTCCCAGTTCAATATGAATTAGAAAACAGCATTTGGACTCTAACCAAGGAAATCATGAACATTAATGGTTTTATTTCATTTATGATTCAGTTTTTTCATTATTTATTGTCTCATACTGCTAGCCATTTTAAATTTGATATTTTTAACAATCATTGTTTTTAATGAGGACTGAGGTTATTATTTTCATTGAAATAAGTCATGAGCTCTGTAAATAAAAAGGAGATGGTCACAGACACGCACAAATATGACCACCTCAGTGATTTTCAGCACCCAGTTCACGGATTCTAATGGCATGTTAATGAATCTCTTAAAAGGTGACACTAACTCCCTTGTCTTCAAATCCTGTACAAAAATTATCAGAAGGTTCTGCATCAGCAATAGAAATTCAGCTAAAAGAAGAATGGGTGGTGACATTAGGCACTGGAATGATTAAGCTGTGATTAGAGACAGCCTTCTAATTCAGGCAGGATACAGGTAAAAATAACAGTTCTTTGATCATATCTTGAGTAATTTAACCTGATCCTTATTATGCAAGCATCTTCCTCCTGAGAGCCAACCTTGATTAAGTCTTTTCAGCTCTAAATGACATTACTAGCAAGTACAAAATAAATGCCACTAGAATCTTAAAGAATCTTTGTCATCTAAGAAAAGATGATAAAGCAAAGTCTTCCTAATTCTTATTAGCCTAATTATCAGCAGGACAATGAAGACTCTGTCATTAGAGAAAAGCAGAAAACAATGTTTAAAGAAAATGTGTAGTCCCGGGGCATTCAAGGCAGGCATGAGGAGGAACAACTCCTTGACAGTAAACACCAGAAATAACTTTGAAGGAAAGGTCAGGAAGTCTATCTTAATGAACAACCATAAGTGTCTTCAATGAGGTGTGAAAGTAGAGGTTCTAGACTCCTAAAATAGGCCCTACACATAGAGATAGTCATATTTACAAAGCTTATCCTGGAAATTATGGATCCCCAGGTCTGCCAGGGGATGGTATGGTACCCACAATACCAAGTTCATAAATCATAAAGCAGGGGTGGTAATAAAACAAGATTAACACAAATGAATGTACTTGGGATCTCTTAAATACAACAGTCATATTTGTTTAGTATGTAATACTGAGCTATTTTAATTGTCACATTGGACAATTGTTGGAATCTGTCCCTGGCCCATATACAATATGAGGTTCACACATCCTAACAGACAGTGCTCTTCACACTTAGACCAGCAGGGAACATGTCCACCAGAAGACAGCTGGGTTGTCCACAGGCCCAAGCACAGAGTAGCTCCGCTTTCAGAGGACTATACCTACAACTCATTTTGGTGGAAACGGAATGATCAACAAGCTTCCACAACATTCCTCAAGGTGATAGTTCTCTGTCCTCAAGGTGATAGCTCTCTCTGAACTTGATAGAACTCAAGTTCTCTTGAGTTCTCTGCACTCAAGCAAAACAGTTCCTATGGCATATTCTGCGCTGTTAATCTCACCTTTACTTGACAACTTAAATTTAAAAATTTAATTGAAGGCCAGGCGCAGTGGATCACACCTGTAATCCTAGCACTCTGAGAGGCTGAGGCGGGTGGATTGCTGGAGCTCAGGAGTTTGAGAACAGCCTGAGCAAGAGCATCTCTACTAAAAAGAGAAAAATTGGCCAGGCGTTATGGTAGGCACCTGTCGTCCCAGCTACTCAGGAGGCTGAGGCAAAGGGATTACTTGAGCCCAAGAGTTTGAGGTTGCTGTGAGCTATGACACTACAGCACTTTACAAAGGGTGACAAAGTGAAACTGTCTCCAAAAAAAAAAAAAAAAAAAAAAAAATTAGAAACCAACTATGCATGGAGTTCAAACTCAAACACAGAAACAAACTGAACCCCAGCTAGTGAATGTGGTGTACACAGGACACCAGGTTTCCCCTTGATAAGTCATGACCTGACTCCATTAAGCTATTTTATAACTTTTATACTTCATACACTTTTAGAAAATCAATAGACCTTTCTATTTTGTGACTAAATGATAGTTCTTTTTCTTTCTCTTGAGACAGAATCTCACTCTGTTGCCGACGCTGGGGTGCCTTGGCCTAGCTCACAGCAACCTCAAACTCCTGGGTTCACAGGACCCTGCTGTCTCAGCCTCCTGAGTAGCTGGGACACCAGGCATGTACTATAACATTCAACTAATTTTTCTATTTTTAGTAGGGACAGGATCTTGCTCTTCCTCAGACTGGTCTCAAACTCCTGAGCTCAAGTGATGCTCCCACCTTGGCCTCCTAGAGTGCTAGGATTACAGGCATGAGCCATTGTGCCTGGCCTGAGTGACAGTTCTTAATTATAACATATTATGTTAGGCTTAATCTAATCACACCTCAGTACTCAACTAGTCAGCAAGCAGTTAAATTAAACAAACATTTATCAAAGGCCTACCACAAAGCAAGGCCCTGGGCTGGTACTTAAGAAAAGTATTTAACATAGAAACTTAGGCTAGCCACTCATTCAGTAAGGAAAACACAAAATTATCATTATCAACCACAGTGTAATCTGTTAAACTGAAACTCTACGAGGAGCTTGGCAGCATATAACAGCTTGGCCTTCAGTGTCCAACTCAGTCCTCTAAGGCATACATAGTGTAGCTGCCTTAGCTCACTCCCATTTCCCAGTAATGGCTTTAACCCTAAGACAAGCACACTTTCTCATGAAATATCTATAAACAAGTCCTCTCTCCTCACGACCTTTTTCTTTCAACTCACCATTCCTTCTTAGAGGAAAGTTAAAGGGGACAGAGAATTCAGGAAGAAGGAACAGCAAACTTTGCCCAGGAAAGTCCCCCTAGCCTCCTAAAACAACAAAGTTGTTCTCTACCTATGGCTGAGAGAAATTAGATTCTGAAACCAGAAACCACTTCTTCCTATATTACTATGCACTGTATGTAATTAGACTATGGTGAATAATTAATATAGAAATAAGGAGATGAGATGCCAAAAGTCAGTGATTTATGATAACTTGTTTCTGAATTTATCCAGGCCAGTGAAAAACACCTCTGGGTAAGACATCCCCACACTTCAAAGCAATGATATTAAATCAAGCAGACAATACTTGCCAAAAAGTGAAGTCACGAAAATTCTAGGGAGAAAAAGGACAGATGTATATAAGGTCAACAGCATGAAAATCAAAGTAAAATAACAAAGACTGCTAACGAAAAAGCAATACACAAATTGAAGCCTAAAGTTTGTTGAACAGGTTAATGAATGAATAGCCAAAACTACTTACCATGTGCATTGCCACTACCCAAGTAAGAGGTATTTAAAATCACGACTCACCAACTACTAAGGTGTAACATTCTCCCTGAGAAGGTGAGGACAGGAGTAGCAATAATAACAGAGACGTCTTTCTTAAATGAAGCATCTTATATGTGAGCTAAGGAAGGTTCTAAGAACCTTATAAGTGAGCTAAGAAGACAACACTCAAGGTCCTCAGAAGAGGTCTACACTGAATGAGATCGACACCATAGTCCCACTTACAGAACAAGGATTCAAGCACACACCCAGGAATGCATCATAGGGTAAAACTCTGTACGTAACCTCTCCCCTCTTCAGACACTGGAGAATGCATTCCACGATGGTCGCCCACAGGAATAAATAGGAGGCAAGGAGAAAGACAAACACATCGCATGTCCTTGTTTCCCCAAAACTGCCCTAAAACGTCTATTGGCATCGACTATGGAACCTTTACTTTTAAACCTCCCATGGGAAGTGGGGGATCTTAATAACTTTTTCTTTTGAGAAACTAAAGCACAGATGTTGTATACAGAACTGACCGTATGGATGATACACCATCAGAATTAGGGAGCAGACACATATGCAGTATCTAGCAGGACTGAAAAAAGAAATCAAGACACTGCTGACAGCCTTTTATTATTATACTAATACAATTTGGCAGCCAACCTGCTGAAGTATTTTCATGTGCATTGATCAGCTGAAAAAAAAAATCTATGGCACAATGACACACATAACTTAGGCCTTCAGAGCAATAATTTTGATCTCATAAGTCATTTAACAAACCACAGAGCATGTGACTAAAACTACAATTAATAGTAAAAAGTACTGAATACTGACAGACTACTTAGGTAAATTTTTTTGCAGACAACAAATCAGTTAAATGCAACATTGTCCATCAAATAAACAAAGATACAGTTTTGCCTTACCCTAACTTTTCCTGATGTTTCCCGGGTCCTGAAGTCAAACTCACCAAGACAGTGAACATTATATGGCCATCTGGTCTGACAATGTATTACATATTTCACAGGCACGGTTCCAATCACAGCACTATTTAAACAACTACCACAGATCTCAGCAAGGTGCTCCTAAATGGAAGAATTTTATATTCTACCTTTCCCATCATTTTTATCAGAAGCGTATTTTTGAAAACACTAAGATGTAAAAGGCCTCTCAGTCCGAGCACATTTTTCCCACCCCCAACCCCCTCCCTACAAACGCCTTCTATGAATGGGATTCTATTTTATCTCTACTCTCTGGAAGAGAATGTACCTGCCAGCTATTGTCAAGAGCAAATGACTTTATCCTCAATTTCAATGCCACTTGTTGGGCACTTGGGTGCTTTTAGCACCAAAAACAGTCACTTGATTGTTCAAGGGTCACTGTTAACTCTTTTAACAAACAGGCATTAACAGAACACAGGAGCAATCCCACACTTTGTGGTTAGGATGTCTCCCTGGAGCTTCTGGAATACAATTCTCATTGCTAAAGTCACCAAGGAGTTAGATAAAGACAGGGAGTGTGGCCTCAGAATTTCCTGCTAAAGAATTCTTCCTCTAACACATTTGTAATAGCCATACTAAAATGAATTAATTTATTAGGTTAATTGATTACTGTGTTAGGACTAGGAGACAGAGTGTCACTGAAGAAATAACAAGAGTAAAGCTATTTGTTTTCTTTAATGAAGACATCAAAAAGAGTTTGAAAGAGAGGTTTTAGGAAAGTGTACAGTCTCTGGACCAGGGAAGGCCAACCACAGCTGAAAATGTTACAGCCCGTACCAGAAGGCTTTCCAAAATTCAGACACAAACTTCCTAAGAAGTAAGATACCCCAGGATGAAAGAGCACCCTAGCGACCCAGTAAGGCTGTCTCTGCTGAGCCAAGACAAGTATCCTTCTTTCATCACAATACTTGAAGGATGCTCTATTACTCACGAAGCCGAGGGAAAGCTGTGCTCCTGTCCTGGGAAACCAGTCACTGGGCAAGAGGACTTTCCTGTCCTTTCTACCATCTCATTAACATCAGCCACAGAACAGTCTATACCACCCGAGCTGAATTCTACCCACAGTCATTCCTTGGCCTGACCCCTACCCTGGCCAGCAGCACTGCCCATTCCTACACTTCAACAGCCCCAGCTCCTGCTGGACCATGAAGACCAGTAAACGAGATTGTAAATGCAGATAAGGAATGGTAACAGTATAGGAAAATGTTAAGTTCAACCTTAAGTAACACAGAGAAAATGAACTCTGGAGTCAGCCAAGCCTGGTTCCAACCTAGTGTGTACTTGGTCGTCACAAGACTGAGCAAATTACTTTATTCCTCAGAATCAGTTTCTGCCGGGGACCGTACAAATGAAGAGCTTCCTCCGGAAAAACCCCTCCAGCAGTAACTTCCGCTATAGAAGGCTTTTCCCATATATACCGTTGGCAATCTCCTATTGGTTGACAAGTGAGCCCCGCCCCCAGCTCCGCCCTTTCCCCCGCCTTCCCCGCTTCCCGCCCCGAGAGGCTTATAAGCCGCTGCTGTACCAATAAAATTTGAGGCTCGATCAGACTGTTGTCCTGCCTCCATTTCTCGCGCCCCTTGTCCGATCTCATTTCTCTAGGTGATC
>CAUYPK010038138.1:0-36247 GCA_963574355.1 Loris lydekkerianus
CCCCCCCCTCCCATCCGCGACCCCCCCTCCCATCAGCTACCCACCCTCCCATCAGCTACCCACCCTCCCATCAGCTACCCACCCTCCCATCAGCTACCCACCCTCCCATCAGCTACCCACCCTCCTATCAGCTGAGGGCATATACCTGTGGCTCAAAGGGGTAGGGTGCCAGCCCCATATGCCAGAGGTGGTGGGCTCAAACCCGGCCCCGGCCAAAAATGGCAAAAAATAAAAATAAAAATAAAAAATAACAACAACAACAAAAAGGATGATTTGGGTGGCACACGCCAACATCCACTTTAGAACTTAACTCAACTGCATGCAGTAGTCCCAGCATCTGAGTCAGGGAGCCCACTTTGAAGGTCAGAACCCAGCAGTTAGATACAGTAGGTTGATCCTAACCAGATAGCAAGCAGGAACTGTTCTGGGGCAGCAGCATAGGGAGTAGAGATTCAGGCTTAGGATCTGGTTATTGGGAAATAGGGAAGGCAGGAAATAGGATAGCCACCTGCTTCAATAACTCTGGGGAGACGAAACAGGCTACAAGATAAGGGACCAAGGGAAAAACAAACTCCAACATGGTGTGCAGGCAGGCACTACAGGGGCACTAGGCAATGTGTCAGGCTTTGCCAGAGTCACGGCCAATCACAAGATCCCAGGACTAGGAACCACTTAACTCCACGCCTAATGGGTAGAGATTGCTTCTATAAACTGTCCCAAGTCTCCTGTAAAGTCACTGTACATAGCAAAAAGGGGAAACTGTAGCTAAATGTACCTTTATTTACAAAATATTCATTATACAATTTTACAAAAGATTTACAAAATATTCTCTACATGTCGGTCAGCTCTTTGTAAAACTGTGTAATGAATCTTTTATAAATAAAGGTACATTTAGCTATAATTTCTCACATTCCCTATGTATGGCAATTTTGGGAACGGCCGGTATTTCAACTTTAAGCCACAAGTAGAAAGCTTTGGGGTCTGTAAATGAGTTTAATGAGTAGAGGTATGTTCAAGAGCAGATGAAGCAACAGCAGCCTTTGTTATCCAATCTAAGTACTTTTTTCAACCTCTGTGGCAAAGACACTTGGGAAAGGTAGGATTTGGCTATAATCCAAATGTCACCTGTGTTGCATAATTGTTTTATTTCAAAATCAAGGTTTAAAATCATATTGAGGGCTGTGAAAATGTAATACGTACAAGTAGCTGTGGGGTTCCACAGCCACGTTCTTCCACACCCATCTCATTTTTCAAGACAGAACTCTCAACCCTGCGAGTTCACCCTCATGTTTGCCTATTAACCCTGATTCTTTACCACCAAGAAGAGAAGTATGGTTTAGAAGTGTCACCCTCTTTTGCTGAGATAGAAAGGACTTTGTTCTTCCTTTATTTTTCTTCGCTTTAGATAGTTTTTATTCCTTTTTTTTTTTTTTTTTTCAACCCTGGACAGTGAAACTGCTCAACTGTCCTTGCCTTAGATCTCTATTTTCCCAGTTTTCCTTGGCCTTCTGCTATGTATCAAATGATATTGACTAGACTTTTCCACAAGAGTTCCTAAAGTTCACAAAATTCTTGGCATACATGTATGTATGCCTAACTTCAAAAAAAAAAAAAAAAAAAACAAGGAGGAAGGAAGACAAGAAAGAAAGAAGTAAAGACAGGCAGACAAAACATCAAACTAAAACTTCTTTCGTTTCCATTTGTCTCTCTGCTACGGACGATCATTGATCATATCTCTTCACTGAAGCAACATTATCACTGGACCATTCAAAGTCCCCCTCTGGGCTCAGCGCCTGTAGCATAGTGGTTATGGCACCAGCCACATACACTGAGGGTGGCAGGTTTAAACCCAGCCTGGGCCAGTTAAACAACTGCAAGAAAAACACAGCCGAGCATTGTGGCAGGTGCCTATAGTCTCAGCTACTTGGGAGGCTGAGGCAAGAGAATTGCTTAAGCCCAAGAGTTTGAGGTTGCTGTGAGCTGTGACACCATGATACTCTATTGAGAGTGACATAGTGAAACTCTGTCTCAAAAAAAAAAAAAAAAAAAAACCCTCTGTTTTTATTTATTTTGTCCCCTTGTTCCATTTCTTTTCCTCTCAACTCAGATAATAATCCTAACTATGCTCATGCTTTTTCTTTTAAAATGTTTAATGTTTGGCATGTATGTATTCTACTTCTGCAAATACTATTTTATATATCCCAGTAACTTCTTGTTTCTCTCGACCCCATGACTCTAAGATCTACCCAGGCTGCTCTGCGAGCCTTTACACTTGCTACCACACGCTCACCTGCTTGTGTCTTATCCACATTTTACCTACTCCTTCACGCAGTAATGGACGCTCAGGTTGCCTCCAACCCCCTAATGACACAATCTATGAAGAAAATTCTTGTACAGGCACCTTTAAGGATCAGTTTGGAAATTTCTCTCCCATGTACACAGATGTGGAATTGCAGGGTTATTTAGACCATTACTCACATTGCCAAACATTTCTGGCATCATGGAAAGAATCATAGACACATTCATCAGAGAGGGGAACACCTTCAAAGGGAGGACTTTCAAATGGTTTCTAACAAATCACAGATCGCGTGAACAAATTTAATCTGGGAGACAGACATGTGAATGCTTATGAACTGCTGCCTATTAAAAACGAATCAGAAATGAAGATGTGACATCTCTGACATAAAAATGTAAGTCAGCAGGGAAAATGGTTTTGAATTCACAGAACCACAGTCTCCATGTTGCTTCATGGAGACACATCTGTTGTGAAAAGCATGACACACCTAACTCCTCTTCTCTCCCCATTCTCCGGCCCCCAGGGCACTTTATTGACCCAGCCACATCTGCAAAGTCACCTGCTGTTCTCTCAGCATCTCTTTTATAGTGGGGACTCTATTTTTACTCTCATCACTGCTGCCTTTCCTGCTTTGCAGCATCAACATCACCTCTGCACAATTTCATCTTGGATGAGGGCTGTTCTGTAGTCACTGGGGACTGCCAGTGCATGATCCACAGCTTCTCCTGCTTCTGTCCGACCTTTGCTCCTGCATCCCTCCTCCCTACATCAATCAAAAACTCAGGCAACCTCCCTGGTCAAATCTCAACCAAACTGCTCCTGCGGGAGCCACACCATGCTCCCATTTAGAGGAGGAGGCTGCCTGCTGAGAGGTTCGAGCTTCTGGGCTTCATTTGTATGAATAAACAGCTCTGAAGGGTTCAGTTGAAGCTTTTATGTAAACACTCTCCAAAATATGTTCTGCACTGCATTATTCCCAGCAATAAAGATTCTGGAATCAGAATTTGGTTGTCAGTTTTATTGATGCTGCATGGGGTACAGTGGAATACAGCTTTCTCTTCTAGAAATTTATTGGCTTGGCAATACAGAGAGCAGTAAAACTGTGTTTTTAATCAGGAAGCCAAGCAGACATGATTCCAGAAGAAATATAGGAAGCAAACATGCCATTGCAAGATTTCTTCCCCCACTGTCCCATTTCTTCTCAGATCCTCTGTTAAATGAGCTTGGGTGCTGAACGATGTGCTTGGTGGGACTGTCTTCAGGAATAGAACCAGAGGACCATGTTTGGATTACTTCCTCTATGTTGCCTCATTTCTAAGACACTTCTGAATGAAAGCATTTTTGTGAAATGCAATTTCTGAAATTCCTCTGCTTAACTCCTAGGGAGAAACTGCTGGTAAAATGCAGTACAGAAGGATTAGAGAGAATGAGATGTGCTTCCTCTCAAGAGAAGCAGGCTACAATGCCTGTCCCTCCACCCTGCTCACCAAGAGAGAGGGGGCTGGGAATCGCATGGTTTGGCCAGTTCTACACAGTGGAAAGGGCACCCGGAGTCAGACTTGGTTGTTAGCTTGTTCAGGTTACTTAATCTCTTAGTGACCCAATTTCTTCTTCTTTTTAAGGGAAATACCCACCTCACACCGTTGTTGGATAAAATAAAGTGGCAGGGGGGTTGCATAACTCATCCAGCAGTTTATACCCATAGCACGTCCCTTCTGGGACCGTAAGACATCTCACTGACGGAAATCTGCTAATCGTGGAGTTGTTCTTTCCTAGTGTCTAAGGCAATTTCTACTGTAAGGACATGAAAATCAAGGCAGCATCTCCCGTCTTTGTTCTCATATTCCTGATATTCACTTCCCGCTTGAAATGCCCTGGTCCTTTCCCTTCCTCTTTGGCAAACTTCAAACCAAAACCTTAAACCATCACAGATGCTCACTAAAGGGCATTCACCCCCACCTCACAGATGCTGTCTCCTAAATTATCTTAACCCTGGGGTCCTTTAGCATTCAGCATCCTGTACTGGTTTTACTATTGCTGAGTGTCACTCTTTTCGCAACTTTTCAATCCTGCATAGCTTTTATCTCAATTTTAAGAATACCTAGACTGTTTCTATGGATATGAGTGCCCAAAGGAAATGCTCTCATGGATGTTCCCCCAAAATGACATGAGACGTCCATGTGAGTTGACCACAGGGCCAAAGTGGTCTGTTTGGGATAATACTGAAATCGGCTGCCTAGAGAAGACAAAATAGGCCAAGACAGAGGCATGTTCTTAGGGAATCTTCTTTCTCCTGCCAGTGTGGTTTCCAATTATATTTCTATCATTCTTTTCTCCACTCCACTCAAGATCACTTCTTTCCATCCTCCCAACCAAGCCTGCAGGACTACTCTAGAATGCCTTACATCTAATAATATATTATATAAATATGTAATTATACATTTGCTTGGTGACAAGTCCTGTTCTTTACATGTAATTTTGATTAAATCATCATGACAACCCTGTGAAACAGGAATTATTATTCCAATTTTATAAACAAGAAACTGCAACAGAGGACTTAAATAATATTTTAAGGGTAACACAGCAAGATAGTAGGGCAGTGGGGATTTGATTTCAGATATGTCCAACCTCCAACATTCATGGTCTTAAGCACAGAATTACACATTATTTGATAAAGACCAAGATGGCATATCTCTTCACTGATACAGAGTTCTCAAAATGAATCTAATTACTGAGAACTCTGTAGTGTCTTTTTCTCTCTCTCTCATACACACACATACTTTGTATTCATGAACTTGAAAGGCACCCAATTTTACGTTTTTAAACTCTTGGCTTTCCTTTTTTTTTTTTTTTTTCCTAGATCACTCACCTATCTCCCTGTCAAAGTAATCCCGTCTCAAGCTTTCAGGGGACTGAATGAGGTCATAAAAATGTAAGTAAATTACTACATACCAAATGACTTTCATCTGGGAGGCCAAGGTCTCATGGGTTCAAAACCAGCCTGAGCCAGAGAGACATCTCTAAAAATAGCCGGGCATTTTGGTGGGCACCTGTAGTCCCAGCTACTGGGGAGGCTGAGACAAGAGAATCACTTGAGCCCAAGAGTTTGAGGTTGCTGTGAGGTATGACACCATGGCACTCTACCAAGGGTGACAAAGTGAGACTCTGCCTCAAAAACATAAAATAAATAAATAAATAAATTGTTAAAAAGACATTCATAAGTGAAATAGTGAACTTTTTCTAAAAGAAAACAAGTTGAAAGGGGAAATTTTTTTTAGAAGAGAAATTATGGTTAGAAAACCCTAGCATTTTTATCTTTAGAATACAAATAATATCAAGGGAACTTTGAAAGAAAGGTAGAATTTTCAAGAGTCATTAAAATCCAGATAATTAACCTTACTTCAAAGAGTGGAATGCATTTTGATAAGTGATGATATACTTTTTAAGCGAAAAGAAGATAGATTCCAGTCATAAAAATTCTCCTTCTGATGGAGCAGCTATTCCTTTGTGCTGCTTTTTTAGATAACACCCACATAGAAGTAAATGTGTTGGAAATTTATTGTGCATCAGAAGATAATCTTTGTATTTAAAATATAATAAATGTATAACAAAAAACAATATTTTTAGTTATATTGATGAAAGGCATTTATCAAAAGTGCAGAGCAGCCTGATAATGTAGTGTGATCTCACGTTTGTCAGAGGTACCTTGAATCATTTGTCCTGGAGTTTCTGCTTCTAAATCCTATAGATAGAGAACAGTCTCAGGAATCCAGTGTTCTAGCATCCTTCTTAATATTAGCCTCAATCAATGGACCTCAAGGCCATTTACTTCCCACAGAGCATCTGTTTTCTTTAAAGATCCACTGGACTTTGGAAGCAGATTTGCATCTCTAAGAAGAGACATACTGTCGATCCTCCCTGTCTGGGGAACCTCTACTGCTTTGTTATCCAGCAATAAGAATATCAAAAATAATTCAAGTATTAGTGCATATTACAGGAAATTCACTGCAGGTTATGGGCATGTTAGTTTGCTTAAACCTAATCCATACTCTTCTACTCTCAAGTTTAAATGTTGAGTTTTGATAAATTTTGATGCATTAAGACCTCTTACTGAGAAAAGCAGCCACAGTTAAATAAGCAAACCATTAGGTAGGAATAAGATGAATCAGTCCAAAAACAATCTATTGTGTTGTTCAGCAAAGCAAATCTATTATTGCGTTGTTCACTGCCTTAGGCTCTTTTTGTGAGTTAATACTCTCATCAAGTCTGAAGTCTTCAGTGAGCATTAACCTTAGGATACAATTTGTGAATTTGAGACTTTTTTCTCAATTGATAGCAAATAGTACCTTACATTGGGATTTTAGGGTAAGACATTACCTAAATACTTCGGGATAGTATATGACAAAGTGTATTTCTTTATTTTTGTGCCTTAAAAAAAAAATCAGTGTATTCATTAGTTCATTCACTTATTCACTCATTCATTTATTTATACTGTAACTATATGCCAACCCATATGAAGCTAACAGGATATACTCCTTATCCTCAATCTGCTCACATAGTGAGAAAAACAGCCAAGGAAACAGGTAAGAGTTGACTACCTTGCAGTAGCCTCAGAAAAGGATTTGGGGAAAATAAGAATTAAGAATTATGAAACAATTCAACCTAAATTAAAGCCTCATGACAGTGATGAAATTGGGAGCACAGAGATCCCAGTCCTAGTCTTGAAATTTCTTACTAATACTATTTGCTTCCCCTTTCAAGGCCCCAATTCCCAGAGCTATAAAACAGGGAATCTGACTAGGTTTTCTCAAAGGGCCTATCCACTTCTAATAGTCTGTTACTCTGAGACACAGATAAACAACAGAAAGCCCTGTCACATACAGAGGGGTCACTGAAACTTGCATTTCAGCTGCACCTGGGTTACAGACCCCATCAGTGCTCCTAAAGGGAGCTGTTAGTATTTTATGATGTAAAGGCAACTTAAAATTCCCCGTTCTTTTTCAGAGGGACATAGTACAGCCCGCAGATGTTGGGTCACAGATAGAACTTATTATCATGCAGATGCAGTCATTTCTTTCATGTTTCTTTTTTTCCTCTTTCTTCCCTAGTGAAATCTCTCAGAGCGATTCCCTGGAAAGGATAGAAGCTAAAGCCTTTGACAACCTCCTCAATTTGTCTGAAATGTAAGCATCAGCTAATAGTTTATTGCTGTAAACTATTACCCTCACTGGCTGGAGCCCACTTGGTATTTGTATTCAAGCATCCACTGCTAGGAATCCAAGAGGAAAAGACTATAGCAATTGCTAGGTCTGGGCAGGCACTAATTTTTCTCACTGCAGTGGCCTGAAGGTTGCCATGGTGACAACTGCTTCTCCCTGGGAGCAGTATAAACTCTGAAACATCACAACACAAAGTTGGAAATTAAAATTGACATTGTAAAGTCCTGCCAAGTAGCTCTTGCCTTACAGAAGGGAGGATATGGAATACTTGGGGCAGTGGGAAAATTTGGAAAGGAGCTTGGAGGTCATAAATTAGTTTGTGGGGGCCACGTTGGCATTTCTGTCCATTCAGCAAATGCTTCCTGAGTATCTACATGTACCTTACTGCGAACCAGACATATTTACTCCTCAAAAACCACTCTATGAGAAAACCGAGATGCAGAGAAGTTTAAATGATATATCCAAGTTCATACAATCAGTAAAATCAGAATGAAAAACAAAGCTGACCCCAGAGCCCTTGTTCCTAATCAATGTGCTATATTTTCCCTATATATGTAGAACAAGAATATCATGCCCTCAGATGTTTGTTGCCTAGGCTCAGAAAGCCAAAGGCATTTGCTGGTGATTTCAAAATAGACAAGACTCAGCAATTTTGGCTACTCTTAAAGGGTGACAGTCACTGGGGAAGTAGGACCTGAGATAGGGCAATAATGCCACTGTGGTATATGGCTATACTTTCATACTTTGCAAAACCCTGCTTTGTATTATCTCTACTTAGTCTATTAAACAAAACCTAATAATCTATGAGGGAAGAAGATTATGTAATATCATTATACCAATTTTACTGACAGGACACTAGGTCAGGGAAGGTAGGAGACTGGGCATCATCAGACAGCAAATTATCTACTGAATGGGCATAAAATTCCCCAAACCCAACCCCCTGGCCTCTGTCCTGCTGGGTCCCCAGCTGTATAATTGGTCAGTGTGCTTGCCAGACCTATATAAAAAGGACCAGTTTGCCTCCAAGGGATAGTGGTTAATTTGCTCATCTCTCTTGAGGGTGGACACTCTTCACACCCAGTGAGCAGACTCCACAGTAAGCAGTACCAATTTGTCCAGGAGCCCTGGATAGACCCCCAGCCTTACACCTGCTTCTCAGAAGGTTGAGAGAGAAGAGCTGCCTGGAAATAGCTAACTGGCTCTCACCAAGCCATTTCCATCCCCAAAGTCTCTGGAGCTCCTCTCAAGCGTATCAAAATCACTTGCTTTTGTTGATGTTATTTTCAGCCAGCAACCTCTGGCGACCATGGTCTCATGCATTCCAAACAATACACATTTATTAAACTGATGCCTGTTTTTCCCTCTCTCCTTACAGACTAATCCAGAACACCAAAAACCTGGTATACATTGAGCCTGGAGCATTTACAAATCTTCCCCGACTAAAATACCTGTAAGGAATTTTGCTTGTTAACAACTGGGGAGGGGAAAATGGGCATCTGATGAAAATTAAAATGATGAAAAGGTTGAGAAGAATTTTTTAATAACATACATAGCATTATTTCCATACTCCTCTTCAGCCTTCTAATTTAAGTTTAATCAGCATTTCTTGTCAGCCACCATGCTGGGTGTTTTCACATATGCCTATGTGGTTCCCAACATTTTCTCTGTCCCAAACACCTAAGAAAAACAATACCCTTTTGCAGTGATTTTTAAAGGTGTGGCAAGAATGGGGAATGGGGACCATGACACTTTAAAAGGGATCAGAATCTCTAAGGTGGGCAGAGAGTAGGTGAAAGTGAAAGAGAAAGAGATAATTCTGATTTGAACCCCATCACTGGTTAAAAATTACCAATCTCTTTTATCTCATTTGCTCTTTCATTCATTAAATATAAACTTTTTAAGTATTACCTTGAGGTAGACACTGCCATATAAACTAAATAATTATTTTCTATTTCCCGTTAAATCTTACTAGGTCTATCAGTTGGCATCATAAATTGAATACCATTGCAGCCCAACAGTCATTGCCTTGCCAGAAATACCAAAATTCCTGAAATTTGATCCAATCTATAAATTTATCGCCCTGATCTTCTCATGTTTTAAGTCATTCCTAGTTACAAGGAAAAAATTTTAATTCCTCTAATAGAGATACCCTCTTACTCTTCTTTTCTGATAAATTAAATGTCATAACTCCTCTCCCCAGCCCCACCCCACCAAAAATGTAAAGTCCACTCCCCCCACCACCACCACCACCACACAAAAAGAGAAAAATAGAGCAGAAGGGAAGGGACGTCCTCTCTCTGGTGTTCCATGTCATCAGTTTTGCTCCAGGGCCTTCTCCAGGCACTGCTACTGGAGATGGTGTAGCTCCTTTCCCAAGTCTAACCCTGAACAATAGCACACTCAGGTGTTTTGCTATTCCAAACCTACAGGGGATCTACAAGGCACTTAAGCACCTACAGCATCAACAACTTTGGGAAAACACAAGAAAATCCCCAGAACAAAATTTGACCACTGCAGCCCCATATTATCTAAGAATCATTGTCTTTATTAAATAGCATTTTCATCCAAAGCTCATCACCCCAACCCAAATATACACTGCAATCTAAGCCTACACTGATTTTCCCAGCCATAGGCAAGACACAGAATCAGTGTAATCTGGAGTTACAAGAAAAGAAACAGAGAGCAAGAAAAACCAGGCTTTGTTTCATTGTCACCAAGGTAACAGGCAGTTCATATCAGTTGTCCAGAGCGCAGGGTAAATTTAAAACTCAATCTAGATGCATAGACACTAAAGGAACCCCATTCTTGTAATAAAATATTCTTCTATTTCACCTATCATTTAAGCATCTTTCCTCTTTGGAGGTTAAAAATGTGGGAGGAAAAGAAGAGAAACCTTGAGTAGCTCCAAACACCAAAAGAATATTTAACAATTTCAATGAAATAAAGAATTTCCTGAATCGCAAAGTAGCTAAATAAAGGAAGATTTTTAATAATAAGGGACATGGATTTCTCACGTAAGATTAAACTTCCTGAAGTGTTTGAGCTGTTAAAACCTGCTCCAAAATAAAGGGATGCTTTCTAGAACTGTCAAAAAGCATGGAATAAACTAATTATTAAAAAGAAAAGGAATGCAATACAATAGGAAAGTGTGATTGAATAGGAAAAGACAGGTTGGAAATATAAATGAAAAAGATCTGAAAGTTCAGTCCTAGCCCCTAGATCTCTAAGAGTAATTAAAGCAACTTCCCCCATAGCATTAGGGACTTTTAAATTTCAACAATCCTCATCAGCTTTTAAAAGTGTTACAAAGAACGCCAAATTCAATATTTTTAAATTTAATGTGAAAACAGAATTTGTAAAATGCCTTTCTACTCCCTTTTTATCTTTACAACTTAATGACAATCACCTTTTACCCACTCTCTGCCCACATCACTACCGTAACCCAAATCACAGAAGCATCTGCAACACAGGCATCCGAAAGCTTCCAGATGTGACGAAGATCTTCTCCTCTGAATTTAATTTCATCCTGTAAGTACCAGGCTGATTGCTATGTATAACAGTTTCTTATTTGCAGCTAAAATTTGGAAAGTAAATATTTCTCATTTCTTTCCTCAAGGGAAATTTGTGATAACTTACACATAACCACCATACCAGGAAATGCTTTTCAAGGGATGAATAACGAATCCGTAACTCTGTGAGTAAACTCCCAGATTCAGGTCTGCCATACAGCCTCCTCCCATTCTCATTTCTAGCTGGAGGTAAGCTCTTTCTCATGTTTTACCACATTTCTCACCTTCTTCACCTAAAATGGCAGGTGTGGGAGTAGACAGGTGGATAACAGCTGGGCCATATGTTCACATAACAACCAATCAACCAATTCATTTTAAAATTAATCAAATGATCCCTGAGGATTTTCAGGGACTGAATTTCAAACTGATGAAATTGTACACAGCTTTAATGCAAGGCTCCGAGGCTAGAAAGATACAGACTGGAGTGGAATGGCTGCCTTGGTTAAAAGAGAGCACAGAAATTTCAAGATTTCAACTGAGAAGCGTTTAGAAGGATATACTCCAAGTAGGTAGAGTAGTCAATCAATGGGCCTGACTCTCACCCCTCCTATCTGTCACCTTCCGTTGGGTCCCTCTCACTTTATTTCCGAAGCAACACCATCTATGGCCAGTCCCTCTAGTCCTTAATGCTTCAACATAGGATCTTTTTATTTTACATTCATGCATCAGGCTACCAGGCTCACATGAACTGTCCTTTTCCTAGTGTTGAACTTTAGTGTTTCATAGTGTGGTCCAGGAACCAGCACCTTCAGCATCCTCGGAGAGCTACTTAGAAATGCAAGTCTTAGGCCCACCCAGACCTACTGACACAGAATATGCATTTTCACAAGGTCCTAAGTGATTCACATGTACATTAAAGTTTAAGTGGCACTGTACTAAAATAACCCATTCTCTTCTCAGCCATGTATCTTCACATGGGGCACCCTCTCTGCCCCACCATTCAGAAGCAGTTTGTCTCATTTCTTTACACCTAAAGCCCAGTGAACCCTCGTTCAGTTCTGTTCTCCACATCCATATCCTTCTTGCTCTTTCTGCTTTGGTTACAGCCCATGGCAAAATTGTGATGGGGCAACAAATGAGCTCATGAAAAAAAAAAAAAAAAAACCAAAAAACAGAGCATGAATCGGAATGACTGACGTGAAGAAATAGATATGAAGCAAGAGAAGAGACCATCTCAGAGGACTCTCTTTTATATCGATAGTCTAAAACTTGGTATCAATTGTAAACTGTATTTGTATAGTACTTTGGTTTTTCAAGTATAATTTTACATATATACTTGTCATGTTTCATGACCACGTAGTCCCTGCTTGGGGTGCTGCAATCAAAAGAATATAGAGCAATGACAAAGAATATAGAGCAATGACAAATAATTTCAAATCACTTACTTGCATCTCTTGAATACTTGAAAGGAGATTCTGTTGATCCTAGAAATACCTTCTCAACAGTCTCTATTCCTGCCACTTCCTTCACACACCATGGCTCTGCCAGCTGTTTATAAAGTAATTTCAGTTCCCCATGGCCTTGGATCTGTACCTTCTCGTTCATCATGTCCCTATCAGAAACAGGGGGTTCATCAAATAAACTCTGAGTGAGGAGGATGTGGGGTTTCCCGTGTCTATATTGAGAACACAAAAGATGTATGATAAGATTCAAGTCCTTAGAAAGCTCATAATCTCAATGAAAGGAAAAACATGAGCTAATGAAAGGATAACACAAGCCAGTAGATATTTGCTATGGAAGTATGTGACATGTCTTGGGCTGGAGAAGTAAAAGAAGGCTGCAGAGTGGAGTGGAAACTTGATTTGGCCCTCATATAATCAGTAACATTGATATAGGTGAGTGTAATGATAGCAGCTAATATTTATACTTATTAAATGCCTGTACTACTTTAAAGACTTTTTAAAACTCCGGGCGGCACCTGTGGCTCAGTGAGTAGGGCGCCAGCCCCATATACCAAGTGTGGCGGATTCCAACTCGGCCCCAGCCAAACTGCAACAAAAAATAGCCAGGCATTGTGGTGGGTGCCTGTAGTCCCAGCTACTCAGGAGGCTGAGGCAAGAGGATAAGCCCACGAGCTAGAGGTTGCTGTGAGCTGTGATGCCACAGCCCTCTAGTGAGGGCAACAAAGTAAGACTCTGTCTCTAAAAATAAATAAATAAATAAATAAATAAATAAATCTCATTTAAGTTTCACAGAAACCTCATGAGGTAGGGACTGTCAGCCCTCTGAAAGGTGAGGACACCAAGGCCCTGAGGTTAAGTATCTATCCAAGCCTAAGACGTGGACCTTGGCCTTGTAGCTCCAGAGGCAGCTTCTTAACCATCATGGGTATCACATACAGAGAAAGGGGAGCGAGTACTCCAGGTGAAGTGACAGCAGAGCACAGGCATGGCCACAGGCAGGAGAGCAGGGTGAGGCTTACCACTAGGGAGAAGCATCCTGTTTAAGGAGTGGGAAATAAGTTTAGATAATTGATAGGGTAGACGAGACACTGGATTGCAGAGGGCCTCAAGTGCCAGGATAAGGAGGTACGCTTGGAGGTAACTCTGAAAAAAGTAGTAAGAAGAAAACACCCCACAGAGTATCCTTTATTGAAAGATCATAAATATCTAACATTCCCTTTGATTTTGACCAAAATCTCAAAATAATCAGGGACCAATTGGTACTCCTGTCAGGTAAATGTACGCCAGTGAGAGGAGTACCATACCTGGGCATGGAAAGGTAGATGACATGGAGGAGGACCAAGAAGAAAACAAATGTGGATGGATGAGCTTTCCACAAGAATGTGTGTTCACAAGGCTGGGCCATTCCCCAAACCCCAGGAGTAACCAAGATGCCCTTTCACACCTCACGTTTCAGAGTGTACGCACAGCACTGCACAGCATTCTTATAACAGGGCCACTGACTTACTGGGTTGCGATTTTAAAAAGAATAATGCAGGCAGGGTGTAACGGCCTCACCTCTGAAGTTACGATGGCAGATCCATCTCTCCCAGAGACCCTGGGGGACACTGTGCTTCCATCTCCCTCCTCACTCTTGGCCCTTCATCTAGAAGGGAAATAATTAGCCATTTGCTTGCCACTTGTTCTCGCTGAATGGGCCCTTCTGTAAGCAAAGGATCATGTGGAGCACCCCGCTGAAAAAGGGTATTACGCTTAAAAGAGGAAAGCTTTATTTTCTCAGCTCTAAAGTTCAATTCCCTAATTAGAAAATAATGAAAGCAAACGTTCTCTTTTCATTATTAGTGGTATTTGAGATTTTGCTTTTTGTAGAAGTGTCTGGCCCTCCCCCTACCCAAATCTTTACCAACTGTGAGCTCATTTAATGAAAACCAAGCACTTCACTTGATGCTGGAGAAGCTCAGTGGGGCTAATGCTAAAACTATGCATTATGCACTTATGTCCCTCTAGAGTCACTTTGGCTTTTCATTAAATCTCCTCAAGAGACCACCTTGAAATATCCCCTCTGAGTGAGCAGGATTTAGCTGCACCAACTTTAAAATATTCTAGATGATTAGTCATACCAGTCTCAAAAAAGGATACAACTTTGGTTCACATCTGAATGCCACAAAGAGAAGGAAAGGTCATGGCAATTAATTTTCAAAGACCCTATGGACAAGGGATATCTGACAAAGCAAGACAAGATTCCAGGCTGTATCCAGAAAAGCCACAGTAGAGATCTGCTGGGCACTGAAATAGCCTGGCTGAGGCCCGACTCAACATCTAACCAAACAGCCATAATCAATCATGCCACTCATTACACCTCGGTCTTTGTCCATTCAACGAGATTATAAACACCTTCTTGTGCGAATCCAATCACGCTGCATCAACTATGTAATTACCATGATTACAATTACAGTTAAAAGCTAATATTTAACAACCCAGAGCAAGCCCGTTGTTTTAAACCGTCTTGAAAACACATCTTATTACCTCCTTTAAAATATTTTTTATTTTGAAATTTTTAACTGACAAATAGTCATTTTCCATTTATCTTTTCTCTGACAAATGGAAAAAACAGTATGACGAACACCCTTATATACCTTACCTAGATTCACCAACTATTAACAGCTTGCCCTACCCCTTCCACCTCTCTATATAAACATAGACAACATACTGCCCTTCTGCCAAACCATCTAAAAGAAGTTTATAGACATCATGACATTTTACTCCTAAACATGAATCTCCCCCAGACAGGGATATTCTACATAAGAACAACACCATTATACCTAAGAAAACCAACATAAACTTAAAGATATCATCTATCCTAGTGCACATTCAAATGAAAATGACTTTCAGGGATTTTCTTTTAAACTAAGAATGCAATCAAAGTTTAGGCAATGCATTTTTGCTGTGTCCCTTAGTCCTGCCAACCTCACCTGCCACACTTCCTTCCATGCCCCAAATTGTCACCCTGTCTTCCTCTGTTCTATATGACACGAAATCCCAAACCAGTTGTTTAGATTTATCTGACTATACTGCCATGACCAAATACAGGCCAAATATTTGTACAAATATTGCAAGTGTACAAGATACACTGCAAAGGGGAAGTGTATCTCTCCCACTGTTTTAAACCAGGTGGTACGTTAGGTCACACTGTTCTACAGCTTGGCTGCTTGGTTAAAGTGATGACTGCCAGATCTCTTAATTACTAATAAGTAAACGGTGACATACCTTGAGTTTGTGTGAGTATTCAGTTGGCCACCAACCTTTCATCCATTGATTATTCAGTTATTTCAAAGGGAGTTACAAAAGAGTAATTTTTACTTATTATCATTCCTCTACACTTATTAGCCAACACTCTTATGTAAAGGAGAGGTTTCCTCTTTTCCCTTTGCCTCTCTCTCTTGTTCTGTCTTTTTTTAAGTAAAAAATGGAATATGGATTTTTCAAAAAGTGTATTCAGTATCTTAGAATCCATTAATGTCATTATTCTTTTGATGCCTATCACCCTTTTTATTACCACATATGGTAAAGTCATGTAAATTGACATGAACTTAGCTGAGGTAGAGAGAAACATGAAAACTCAGTGCAGCAGAAAGGTAAAAGGCATAGATATATTAGGGAAAGGGATCCCTTGCTATAGAGACCATGAGTCCCTGGAAATAAGGGCACCCTGATGTACATTCACAACTAGGATTATGGCAGCATATAGTAGCAACCAGGAGAAAGTTATCTATACAACACTGCTGGGCCGTCCGCTGGAGAAGCATCTTAATATGTGAGGAGTTATTCAGACATAACAGAACTTCAGCAAAGTGCCACACAGGAAAGAAAGTTAATTTAGGGTCCCCTTCTTTAGGATGCAGTTTTTATCATTATTGGATAAAAATCTGCTCACAGATACACCACTAAAGGGCATGTTTTCTAAAATAGTATGCTTTCACCTTTGGCAGTACAGCTATTTTTTGAGGCTCTGAATATCTGTAAACATAAATTAAGCTCTCTTTGAAATCATCCAGAAACCAGGTGATCCAAGAAGGAACCATGGCAGAAAGTCTAATACTGTTAATACACAGTATGACCCCAGCAAAGCTTTGAGGGGCCTGGGAATATATGGAGTTCATTTTAAGGCAGCATTCAGAATTACATTATCATTTATGATTAGTATGTAAATCCCAGGTCTTATTTTGAACAAAAAGTGCCATTCTCTCTGTTTGAGTCACAATTATTGACACTTGAGTAGAGAACTTAGACCATGCTTTAAAGTTCGGTGCAGCTATTGTTAATAGAAGAGTAGGGGGAATCTTCGCTTCTGTACCCATGATAGAATCCTCAAAGCAAAGCAAAGCAAAGGAAGCCCTCCTCACTTCAGTTTGACACCACGATAATTTAGAAAAAAAGTTATCTGAAGTGACTCTCCAGATGTTTTTAAAAGACATTAAAAGCATTATGCAGGCTTGACAGTATGAGGTCTCCTACTCGCATCTGTAATTTCTCAAAGTAAGAAAGCTACTCTTTTAATCAAAACAAAGCAGCACATTCTATTGTGTGTGACTGGTAAAAACAGAGACAAGAGCAACTGAAACAGCTGTGTTCTTTGGAAAGTTAGGACAACAGAAATGAAGCTATTGAAAAAAAAGAAAAGAAAAGAAAAGCAGATATGAAAAATGTCTAAATGCAAAAATGTCCATGATGCTAGCAAAGACCAAAGGGGTTTGAGAGCCATCAAAGAGTGAGTAGACTTGGGGCAGCCCAGGCCACTGACCTGACCTGTTCCTCCCTAGAACAGAAGACCCCCTGCCCTAGTAGAGGAGGACGACAATTCAATTAAACAGATGCCTGCATTGAATAGAAATCCCATCCAAAGCATGGAAGGGGAGATCTTTTCCCTGTGGTCAGAAGAGTGGAGGCTAGTGGAAAATGTAATAATAATAACAGGACTGACAGATTAACCATTTATTATATTCTAGAACCTACACATATGTGCTTAGCATACATCTACCCTTTTAAACCTCATAATAGCTTTTTGAGGTCATACTATTATTGTATTTTCATTAGAAAATTGAGGTACTGAGAGGTTAAGTAATTCAGGTTGTAAGCAGCAGAGCTGAGATTCAAACCCAGGCAATTGGGCTCAATGCCTATAGTCTTAACCATGAGGCTGCACTTAGAGGAGTATTGTGAGCTTTAAAAAAAAGTATAATCTCCTAACTTGTATGAAAACAAGGATCAGGGCAGCACATAGCTGTGACGGGTAACGGGCATGTAGACAACTGCCGGCCACTTTGCTTTGCTAAAAGCAGAGGAGGGACTACTTTTTCTTGATCCACTGCACATACAGTTCCATCATTTAAAAGGTAAAGAAGCAATAAGGGGACTAAGGACTCAATCCTGAGCAACAGAACATCTGCTGTACCATGGAAATAAGAACTGTGCCATCCTATGAGATACCCTAGGGGACAAGGGTTTCCATATTGGCAGCCCAAGGCTCACTGGGAGAGCTGATGAGCCCTCACATATTCCTAGACACCACTCTTAGCTTCTGACTCAGTTGTTCTGCAGTGCCCAGTCAGTACGTCTGAGGCTGCATTTTTGACAAGCAACTCCAGGTGATTCTAACTCAGTGGAAGGAGGAAAATGCGTTGACAAATACTTGCCTATACTAAATCAAATTTAAGGGGGCAGCACCTGTGGCTCAGTGGGTAGGGTGCTGGCCCCATATACCAAGGGTGATGGGTTCAAGCTTGGCCCTGGCCGAACTGCAACAACAACAACAACAACAAAAATAGCCAGACATTGTGGTGGGTGCCTGTAGTCCCAGCTACTCAGGAAGCTGAGGCAAGAGAATCACCTAGGCCCAGGAGTCGGAGGTTGCTGTGAGTTGTGACGTCACAGCACTCTACCAAAGGCAAGAAAGTGAGACTCTGTCTCTACAAAAAAAAAAAAAAAAAAATCAAATTTAAGGAAGATTAGAGAAAAGAAGTATATGATTCCTTCTCCTTCATCTAAAAGAGATTGCTATAATGGAATTCAACCCCTAAACAGACAAAAGAATCCTAAATAATATTCTAAGTGTAAAGTAAAAAAGAATTCCAGGGGGACTGAGCTACTAAGGAGGCAACAAAATTGTGTATAATTATCCAAGACAACAGATATAAACCACATACCTACACTCTCAGATTCTACGATATAAAAGGGTAAGAAAAACTATTGCAAAATGGCATCTAATAATCCAATATGAAGCATAGTTAAGAACTAGTGTGTGAAGCTCTAAACTCTAAAGAATTCCAGAAGAAAGCACATGAGAGCAGGGGGAGCCAAGGAAATCTCTTCCCCCTATGGAGGGCAAAGCTACTGCTTTGCCCAGAGTGTCAACCGAGCTCCTGCTAGGGACAAGGCATTCTGTGAGGCCCCAGGGGTTTTAAGAAATAAATTAAATAGCTCCTCTGCTGTCTTTGAACTCAATCTAATTTGAGGATACTTGAAGAATTATTTATATATTATATTTATATATATAAATAATTTATATTTTCTGAATTTCAGAGTTCAAATATTATACTTCAACCTGAGTCCCACCTTTAATTTATATGCTGGTTTGTTTCAGGTGTGCTCTGGGTTAATATAAAGAGATCACACAGATAAACACACCTACACAGAGTTCATAGATACTTTAAATGTCACATACACACAAAGGTTTGACAATTAAGTTCATGAACTCATACCAGAAAAAGGGCTACATACCTCATTGCTGAATATCACCACGGTCCCCTCTGAAGTACTTCCTTGGGGAGCTGTGCACCAATGCCAGTGCCTAGTGTACACTTCAAAGCAATTTTGAGACTCTTTTTCTGGAATGACCATCAAAGCTGTGTTATATTACCCTTGATGTCCCGAATGTCATACAAATGTCTTCCTTTTAATATTTCTTTTATCTTTGGGTAAAGAAAAGAGTCACTGGGGGCCAGATCAGGTGAGTAGGGAGGGTGTTCCAACACAATCATTTGTTTATTGGCTAAAAACTCCCTCACAGATTGTGCTATGTGAACTGGTGCATTGCTGTGATACAAGTGCCACACCTTTCCCATGCCAAGATTTTCAGTTAAGATTTTCATGTTTCTCTATCAATGTTTATTTGGTCTGCTGTGCTTCTCATAGTCAGCTGACAATTTTGATGCACACACAAATTCAACAATTCAACAAATTTGAATTTTACACACAATTCAACAAATTTTTGCAACATTTTCATCAGTTCTGCTCATTACTGGCCACTCTGACCTCGCTTCATCAATGACACTTTCTGTCCCCTCAGAAAAACATTTTATCCATCTGTACACTGCCATCTCTTCATGGCATTATCTCCATAAACTTGGACTAATATGTCCCTAATTTCACTTCCATTCTTGCCAAGGTTAATAAGAAAAGTAATGTTTGTTTGCTGCTCTACTTCAAGCTCTGACATTCTTACTACATCATGCAAAAACATTCAACAATAATGAATGCCACTCAGCAAGACACTGCCACATGTCTACACAAACACAGCTGTGAGACACTTATATACCAAGGTTATGAAAGCTTACCAAGTTGTTTGTACAGTGCTGCCAATAGTGTAAGTGTATAGTGACAAGTTCACCAACTTAACTGTCAGACCTCATAATCACACAGCACATGGTGAAGTTCTAAAGGCTACAGAAACCTTGCAAACAACAGCCATCTAGAATAGGCGAAGGTGAAGCATGTGTCTGAACCATTTCTCAAGTCACAATCTCTAGGCTATCCCTGGCCATGCAATTGCCAGCAATCCTGTAAAGGGAATCTAGGGTCTTGGCAGGTATAAGGAGACTAATTTTGCATCTCATCACAGCCCTTTTTCACATGGACCTTACATCATTGTTCACAAAGAACCTATACAAATATATCCATTTAAAACAGTGGCTTTCAAACTTTCTTACAGTAAGAAAATCATCTTACATAGTCATCCAATTCATTTAACATGAAAGAACTATAATATTCCCATGTGTAAGGTACTGTTCTACATGCAGGGATTCTACAATAGACAAAACAGCTTAAAATCCTTACTCTCATGATGTTCCTGTTCAGCTGGAAGATGTAGATAATCAACAAGTAAAATATAATTGTGAGTAAGATGGTGACAAAGCAATAGAGGAAAAACAAATTAGGGAAGGATGATAGGAAATGTTGGAGGATGGAAGGTTTGCATTTGGAATAGGACAGCCAGGAACATAGCTCTGCAGGAAGAGGTTGGGAAGCCATGAGGATATCAGGAGAAAGAAGAGTAAAAACCGGCACCAAACCTGATGTGCTGTAAGTAGCCTCAGGTAAAACATGTTTTGGTCTCATCCTGCCAGTTGTGGGCTTTAGACAAGTCACTTTCTCTTTCTGAGCCTATTCACTTCCTCTCCCTAAGCTTATTTCTTTCTTTGTAAAATGAAAAGGTGCTGCTTAATCCTCTCTGGGCTCCTTTTTGTCTCTAGCATTACCAGGAGCCCCTTATGTCCTATTCTGTGTAGAAGTATGTATGTGTGTGTTTATGTATACATATACATATATATGCACATATACATATGTATTTATATGTGTATATAATATATATATATACACACATAACATAAAAATAGTAGTACAAAATTTCATAAAAAAGAATAACCCAATTACTTGCAACATACTCTAATACCTTCCCTTTGCTCTATTCTATTTCATTTTTTAAAATGTTAGTCGCACCCAACCAAATTGATTTCACTATCCATAGACACTGAAATCTTGGTTGTGGAGCCAAATTTGGCATCAGCCAAATGACATACTTATCCAAGAAGAACTCAGTGCTTGAGTCTTCCTTTGCCCTCAGCTTTCAATAACCAAGAAAGCCCATACACCACATAGGCTGCAGGACCAAGAGGCGAGGCTTATATGTTAGCCAGCTCCAGCCTCAAATCCCAGCTCTGCCGCTGCTTTCCTTTGACCATAAGCATGCTACAGAACAACACTGAGATGCCGATTTCTTATTAGTATAATGGAAATGGTTAGAAGGACTAAACCATGGAATAGCTGGGGACGTATCTGGCACTCAATAAACACTTAATAAACTGGTGGTGGTGGTAGTAGTGGCAGAGGTAGAGGTAAACTAGAGTAAAAAGAACAACTCCATCCACGTAGGCCTCCAAATCTCACATGTGAGAGACACAGCTAGATACTAAGAATGACAGCAATGAGCTTGTTAATAAATGGGAGGAAGAATGTGTGCTTCAAAACTGCGTTTCTTTCGGTTCCTTCCCATTCCTAAACCCTCTCTCCTCTCTCCCTTAGCAAACTGTATGGAAATGGATTTAAGGAAGTACAAAGTCATGCATTCAATGGGACGACACTGATTTCACTGTAAGTATTTGCTTATTTCCCCAGCTCATGAATAAAAATGAAATATTATTCCGGCTACCAAATCACATTCAATCTTTGGCAACGAACTCAGGGCAAAAATAAACTTTCAAGTGGCTAGTTCTCAGTGTTTCACGCATGTTACTAGGCAACCAGCTGGCTAGAAACCCCAGAGCACCCTGATTCCAAAGACAGATGTAGTCTCGATACATTGAAGTTGACAGTTTGCTGAAATATTCAACATCCTACGTAATGCCTCCCCCATCTCACAGCCTCCAGCTCTAGCTGCCTCACTGAGGTTGATGGTGTGTTAGAGGTAACACAATTTCAGAAAGAAATTCCTCCCCCAGCCCCACTACAGAGAAATTGGGTAACACTATTTACCTGCTGAAGCAGCAACAGCAGAGAGTCCCATCCTCCTCCCGCTAGTGGGGGATATTCCACATGGTGAGGGAGCTCCCTGATTTCACCAAGCCCTACCCCAGCCCCGGTGTTTACAGCCTTTAACTTACGGGGAACATCCCTACTGTTTCCTTCATTGTTCTCAACCTCTCTTTCTTTCTATGGCTCCTCTTCTAAAAAAGTGACACATTCACAAAGTGACACATTCACAAAGCCTGTGAGGCTGGGGATGTCTGAACAATAACAGTGTAGGGTAAGGCACTGATCACCCTCCAGTTGCACATAATAAAAACTAAGAGCACATAAAAAAGCTCACCTAAATCCAAAATCAAGGAAAATAACCAAAAAAGGCTATTAAAATAAATTGTACAGATCATGATCTACACCAGTTATTTTCAACCGGTATGCAGCAGCACCGGTGTGCTGTGAGAGGATTTTAGGTAAGCAGCGAACATTTTTAAAGATCATTAATTAAATTATTTTCAAAAGAAGTTCACAGCACAGTAAGTATAATCTTTTTTTTTTTACTCTTTATTTCTGATCAACATAAGTGTGCCATGGAAGTTTAATTATATGTTCAAGTGTGCTGTGAGATCAAAAAGATTTAAAAGGATTCACACCAATGCTTCCCAAACTTTACCACACATAAGAACCTGCAGATTGTTAAAACACAGATTCTTAGGCCCCACCCCCAGAGGTTTTGATTCAATGGGTCCACACAGGGCCTGAGAATTTGCAATTTTAACAAGTTCCAGGAGATGCTGATGCTGCCAGTCTGAAGTTGAGCAGTACAATCGTGTATGACATGCTGTTTATTTTTAACTATAGATATTTAATCAAAGATCTTATTGCATTGATATCATGCTATATAGTTTGGTAGCTAAGAGAACAGGCCTACGAGTTACTGACTGGGACTCAAAGCCACTACTTATTAGCTTGTATGACCTTGAGCAAGTCACTCAACTTCTCTACGGAGTGTCCAGCAGTTGCCACACGTTGGGAAAATGAGAACTTGTAGCTAAATGTACCTTTATTTATAAAACATTCACAAAATATTCTCTATGTATTGGCCACGTCTTTGTAAAATCTTGTAATGAATATTTTGTAAACAAAGGTACATTTAGCTACCACTTCCCGTTTTCCCCTATCTATGGTAAATTATGAGACACCCCATAATGTCCTCTTTTGTAAAATGGAGCTACAAATAGGCTTGTTTTGAGAACACGCTCACCAAAATGAAAAGGTACATTTTGTACCCTTAAGTATTTAACATAGTGCCTGGCACATACTAGGTGCTCATTTATTAGTTATTGGTTATATATAATTATTTGTGAGTGAAGGAATAAATAAGATTGTATTTTTATGTGTTCAGCACAGGGTCTGGCCCCTACCAAATGCTTAAGAAATGGTGACTTTTAAAAAGTTGTTCTTTCTATTATGAAGTGAATTTGCCCTCATTTTCTTGTTGATTTGATGACTTACTGAAAGGTTCATTGACAAGAACCCTTGAGTTAATGGAGGGTTCACTCTGGCCAATTAAATCTGTTTCTGCCAAACTTAAATCAGAGGCTTTATCTCCTCGCCTGGCACAGCACTCTCAGACACCTCATTCCTTTGTACACTCAGCAAGTGTTTACCAAGTACCAGCTGTGTTTGAAGGAACACACTGTATTTTAAGAAGAAAGGAAAATGAATAAGCCCTGGTGTCTGCTCCCCAGGGGCTTGCAGCCTGGGAAGAGGCATCTCCAGTGGGACATACAGGGAGCCTAAATAGTAACTAGAACAGAAGGCAAAGCATGAGGCCTGCCCAAAGGAAGGTGAAGTCCTCTGGGATTTCACAGGCAGGAGGAAAGGAAGTTAGAGAACGCCCCTGAGAGAGGCGAACTTTGAGCTGGGCATACCCTATGCAGGCAAAGATAGAAGGCAGAAGAGCCTAGAACGGTCCAGAGCAGGATGTATGGGATGTGTTCACAGAACAGCAAATAGTACTTTTTAGAAAGCTCTAGAGATGAATTAGGGACAAAGCAGGAAGGACCTTGGATGCCACAGTAAAGAATTTGGACTCTCTTCCATAGAAAATGAGAAGCCATTGAAAGTTCTGGGATGGGGTGGCACCTGTGGCTCAGTGGGTAGGGCGCCAGCCCCATATACTGAGGGAGGTGGGTTCAAACCCGGCCCCAGCCAAACTGCAACAAAAAATAGCTGGGCGTTGTGGCAAGCACCTGTAGTCCCAGCTAATGGGGAGGCTGAGGCAAGAGGATCGCCTAAGCCCAGGAGTTGGAGGTTGCTGTGAGCTGTGACACCACAGCACTCTACCAAGGATGACAAAGTGAGACTCTGTCTCAAAAGAAAGTAAGTTCTGGGATGGGAAGCAAGAGAGGAGTGCTTAAAGAAGGTTCATCCGTTACCAGGAAGGCTGAAAGAGGCAAGCAGGGTCACCTGAATAGAACCAGCTGAAGTCCTTTGTGGCTGGGGCCACCTGGACAAGAGAGAAAATAAAAGAACTGGATAAAATTGGAGCTAAACAAGAGATGAGGATGATAAACCAAAGCAAAATTAAACAGAGATGGGAGGAAAACCAAGAGAGTACATCCCCCAAAGGAGGTCAAGAAGACAGAGCTTTAGGAGGAAGGCCTACAGGTGGTCAGCAGTGTTTCAGGCATGATAGAGATGCCATAAAAAGCCCAATTAGTCAACTTTCTATATCCCTCTATACCTCACTGTTGCAAGAAAGACAAGAATGTAAGTCAGTTTTCCAAGAACACAGATCAATCTCATTCATATATTCATTCAACAAATATTTATTAAGCACCAATGATGCACTAGGTGCCGTGTTAAATATTGGATCTGTAATGGTAAAGTGGACATAGTCTCTGCCCTCGTGAAGTTTCTGTTCTGGCAGAAGAGACAGAAAAAATGGAAAGTAAACAGATAAAATTATTCCAAGTAGTGACACACACTATGAAGGAAATAACCCGTTACTGGGATCTGAGGGAGTGTAGATGACTGTCCTTTAGGCCAGGTGCTAAGTGAGTATGGCCTCACCAAGGACATGATTTTTAGTCTGAGCCAAAAGAATGACAAGGAGGCTACGTTGGCATTTGTGAGGGGACGCTCACTATAGAAAGAGGGAACTGCATGTGCAAAGGTCCTGAGTTGGGAAAGAAAAGAAGTTGAGTTGGAGACAAAGTGAGGTGTCACAGGAGCAGGCCATGCAGGATTGAGGGCCAGGGGAAGCAGTATGAATTCTCTTCTAGGGAGAAGCTCACCCATTTTGCAGTTTAAACAGGGATGTAGTTTTCAAAACTGTCAAGCAACATTTTTACATTCAGCTCTTCCTCATAAATAGGCCTCTCCAAATTTGCTCAGAACAATGACAGTGAAACCCTGCAAAGTTCTCAAATACTCTATCTACTAAGGACAGGGAAGAATAGACCAACCAGGTCACCCTCAGATACCTTAGGGCCCCGGAGTCAGTCCTACCATTCCCAGAACACTCCAGGTAGGAAAACTTTGGTAGAGTATGTGAGTTCCCCCAGTGTGCTCCAAAGGTCATCTTGCCTGTGCTTCTCACATCTGCACAAGGTCATGTCCTTGGGAGAACTCTCAAGAGTGACTCCCTTCCCCCCTCCCCCACCAGGAAAATGTGAGACATGAATTTATCTTCTTTTGACCAAATTACATAGTGCAAAGTTATTAATATCAATATAAAGAAAGATCTGGATTTTAATAAAACATGTGCTCTGTCATGAAATTTGAACAGTTAATCTGACCTGCCTGACATGAGGATTATTTGCTCACAGAGCCCGGGTTCAGTGATTTATAACCATAACTGAACATAATTAAAACAAACCGAATCAGGAAGAAGGGCCATTGAGGTTTAGGAAGAAAATTTCTTTTGATTTAGATTTTAAACAGCAATTGACTCTGACAACCTCGTCTCTTTAAAATGGGAATCCACCCAGAGATGGGACCGTGTGAGACTGAAAGGTGCAATCTGATGAAAGGGCTGCAGGTTTCCAAGGAAAATGCTTTAGTAGAAACATGGAAAGCAGCCACCCAGAGAGTGAGATGTGGGGCTTTTGCAGTTTTTAAAAGTCAGGCATGATGTAGAGACATGCAGAAAGGCAATGAAGAATAAGCAAAGCTTTGAGGTGAACACAGGCAATTACCTAGTTATCCTGCAGGGGAGCTGGTGCCCGTCTATTTTGCTGTGTAACATTGTAACAGTGGTACACAGAATCATGTTCCTGTACTTGAAATCATCACACCAACAATGGATATACACTGTGTCCACAGCCCAGGGTCTTCCAGAATGCTCTGAGTCACCACCCTTCACTTACAGGAGAAAAGTACTCAAAAGGCAGCTGGCAGGCCTGACCCCAGGGACTGCTCTTCTGCTCTCTAGTTACCCAGAGAAGAGCCTCTGCTTGGAGACCAGCATCAGGGCCCACACAGGAGGGTGCTCAGCAGAAGTACCCAAAGGCAACTGAGTCCCCAGGGAGCTGCTGCCGACCACTTTTGGCTTCTCCCCCCACACACACACTTGTGATGCTCATTTACACTGCCCAGCCCTGTGGGGTGTTACACCGAGAATCAGGGTCCCCAGTGACCATACGAGAGAGCCAGACACCGATGCAATCACACGAGGGCGCTTATGCAGGCTTGAGCCAGGGCTGTCGGCCTTCCCAGACGCAGCTGGGTCTGAGAGAGCGTGGGAAACAAAGTGTGGCCTTTGGGTTGGTTATCTCTTATGCTTACACTAGAATTTAAGGCTGATAGGGTCCCGCCATTGAGATTGGGGGGGTTCTGACGCACTCCAGGAGATAGGGAGGGTGTGGTTTACTAAGTATTTTCAGGTTGCTTTTAAAATGGAGGACAAAAGCCTGAAATGATGAAAAGCCCCTAATGGCGTCACTGGGTCCTTTAGGGGCACCCATGGTGTGGGGCAATTTTCTCCACAGACTGAATTCTTCTCCTTTCTTACCCACTGAGAAATGCATATCTGAAAGAAAAAGAGTTAAAAATTGCATTGCAAAAGGGATAACTTTGAAAAAAGTTTCCTTTTTCTCTTTAAATGTCTATAAATTTAATATTTTACTTTTAGCAAACTCTGAGGCCTCCAAGGTTACAGTGGCTGAGAGTCCAATACAGAGCAGGCTGCACTTTTGCCATCCAGCCTCAGTCACGTGGAATAGCATTTTCATCGTTACTCAGCTGTCTTTATAACTCTAGGACAGGAGAGGGTGAGCACCTAAAGTTGTAGGACAAAGGGTTCCAACAAGTGAGGGGGAAATTGCAAAAAACTAGGTGGGGCCAAACACACATGTCAGCAATTTCACAATTTCATCATGGATGTCTTTTTCCCATTTTCCCTTTCCCCTCTAACCCTATGCGTCATGCACACAGTTTGATGAAAATGTGTATGCACAGCTATGATTGTTAACATGTGTGGTGCCAACTCCACTGAGGAAAATGTCCTTCCCCACAGGGAGCTAAAGGAAAACGTGCACCTGGAGAAGATGCACAATGGAGCCTTCCAGGGGGCCACAGGGCCCAGCATCTTGTGAGTAGAGAGGTGCTGCCTCCCCTGCCAACCCAGTGCGCCCCACAGGCCTGCTTAGGGGGTCCAGCGACATCATCCCCCGCTGCTTTGTGGGCATCAGCTTCGCGCAAAAAGGCTGCTGTTGCAAAGACCAAATGTGTCAGGGCTACCGTAAAAAAGTGCCACAAAGGGAGTGATTAAACAACAGAAATTTCATCTCACAGCTCTAGAAGCTGGAAGTACAAAATCAAGGTGTCAGTGTCAGCAGGGGTGGTTCCTTCTGGGGGCAGTGAGGGGAGGATCTGTTCCAGGCCTCTCTCTTTGCTTCTGCTAGTTCTTTCTTTTATAAGGACATCAGTCATATTGGATCAGAATCCACCCTAATGACCTCATTTTGACTTGATTACCTCTGTGAAGACTCTATCTCCAAATAAGGTCATGTTCTGAAGTACTGAGGTTTAGTCCTCAAGATAAGAATTTTGGAGGGGACACAATTCAACCCATAACACCAAAAACGGATGGTGGTGTAGTGTGCTGTCAGAGAGAGTGGCTACCCACGCAGAACCCACCCATGGGAGTCCCAGGCCAGAGATCTGACTTTCCCCTGGCACTTGGCTGGACAAGGCTGAGCTGCTCTGTGTGGTCAGAGACAGGCTCCCTCAGTTAATGGGGATTTAGTGTAAAGACATACGGAAAAATTAGGAGCAACAGGAATTTAATTCAGTTGTCTCCTTATGAAGCCTCCAAAAAGTTTTTGAACAACCTACAAAGAAGGAAGACAGCTGTAATCAGGCTTCAGGGAGAAAGGCAGCTCCCTGCGGAGAAAGGTTCCAGACTCTCCACAGCTCCAACACAGGGAAACCATAATACCCTCCCTGAGGGGCCAGTCCATAACTCCCCACCATAGCACAGTGCTATTCATTCAACAAACACTGACTGAACACGTTTCATTTACAAGGTACCATGCTGAACAGACAGTGGTGAGCAAAATAGCCCTAGTCCTTGCCCTTCAAGAGATTATAGTCACACAGAGGAGACAACAATAAACATGCAAAGCAATGTATAGACATGTCATTTTGTTGTTGTTGTTATTGTAGTTGTCATCCTTGTTTAGTAGACCTGGGCCAGACCCGAACCCGCCACCCCTGGTATAATGTGGCTGGCACCTCAACCACTGAGCCATGGGCACCAAGCCTAATATGTCATTTTTTTTTTAATGAAAAAAGTGCTGGAAAGATAGTGAGCAGGGTCACCAGTTCATTTGCTTATTTATTCATTCACTTATTCAGTAACTCTTCATGAGCCCATACTATGTGGTAGTTGCTGGATTAGGCATCACAGAAATAGCAGAGAACAAGACAAGACAAATTCCTCTGCCTTCATAAAACAGGAGAAAGTAAGAATCAAATAAGTAAATAAAATATGGAGTAAGCCAAATGGTATTAGTTGATTAGAGAGGGGGAGTTACCATTTTGAAGATGTCCAGGGAAGATAATCCCAAAAAGGTATCATCTGAACAAAGACCTGAAAGAAGGGAGCAAGTTATGTGGATATCTGCAGGACAAGCATTCTAGGAGAGGAAACAGCAAAAGCAAAGGCACTGAGGCAGGATTTTGCTTTGGGTGTTTGAGGAACAGCAAGGAGGCCAGTATGGCAGAGTGAACAAAGAGGAGAGTCACAGACCGTAAGGACAGAGGGGTGGCAGGTAGCCAGGTCCTGGAGGGCCTTGTAGCCAATGTATAGACTTTGCCTTTTCTCTGAGATGGAGAGGCTGTAGGGTTTTGAGCCAGGGAAGGACATGAACTATCCCAGTTATCCTTTATGTACTAGATCCTGCCAGTATCAACTCATAACTCTTCTTTCTATCTTCCACCATTATTAACCCTAAACTATACTTTCTAGCTCCTACCCCTATTAATTCCTCACTACCTACATCCTAACTCTTACCTGCTATCAACTTTTGACTCTACTTCCTGCTCCTGGCACTGCTGAGCCCTGTATCTAGTTCCTAGCTCCCAATCACTATCCTACTCCAACTTCCTCTATCTCCTAGCTCCTGCCACTATCCATTCTGACTCTGTCTACTTCTGAATTCCCGTGCTATCATCCTGACACTACTTCCTAACTCTCACCAAAAAATTCCAGAACCTTTCTACCTCCTAACTTTTGCTGCTATCAATCCTAACTCTCTCTGCTCTCCACTCAATCTCATGACTTCTGCTTGTGGCTTCCATGACCTTGTGGCTCTTGCCCACTGCCTTTTTTGCTCTCTTGGCTTCTGGCCACCTTATCCTTGGGGTCTTTTTCTATGTCTCATATTCATAGTACACCAGACTCAGATTCTTGTAGGTTGGCTGAATACTCTCTATCCAGCACACCCTGTGGTCAGGGCTCTTACAGCAAGCAGGCACCTGCTCAGCCACTGTTGCAAGAGAGATGCCTCTGGCTCAGACATGAAACATGTCTGAATTAGTCTGGTACCAAGACCCCTGAATGAGTCTTTGCTGAAAGAGCTGTTTGGTTAGCTGCTTAGAAATGACTGTGAGCACTACAGACGCCTACGCTGTCATGCCCAGAACTGTGGCACTAGTCCTAGGCCTCTTTTTTCCCAAGTGGTTGTTCTCACTACGCCCCTAGGATTGGATGGAAGCATCCATTCCACCCACACCACAAAAGTATTTTCTCCTCTGGTGTGTCACTGAGACTGAAAATCCACTATCAGAGACTCATTCCTTTGGGATGAGGTCTTGCCATTTCTAAGATCCTAATTTTAAATGTACCCATTCAAAAAACCAACCAACCCAAGTCTGCCGAGTCCTGGGCGCAACCCCTAACATGGGGAGATTATGACTGTATGAAGCAGAATCAGAACACTGGTTACCTAAATCAACAAGGACACAAAAGCAGGAAAGCCTGAAGCCCCTGGAGCAAATCCTGCTGCCTTAGTTGTTCCACTGAAGGCCTACACCTTATCACTCCCTGTAATCAAGTTCCTCTTCCAAGGATCACCTACCCATCCTCTGCCACGTACCAGGCACTAGGTATTAGGGCAGACTGCTGAGGGGAGCCGTGCTGCAGGAAAACTTCACAGGGCAGCAGCAGCAGCTACTCAGAAGATGAGCAGAATTTTTAAATTCCCACTGACTCCTCGTCCTCCTGACTTTTCATGTGTTTTGAATTGTCTTGGACATTGCTTCAAGTCTACTTAACTGAGGAGTTCAAGACCTTGTTTACAAAGTCTGAGATTTCCACATAGCTGAGTTGTTTGCTTGCTTTGAACAGATGAATCCAGTTTGCCATTAGAGAACGCACATTCTGCTTCCCAGGTAGATGATGGCTAATCCCACACAGCACCTCCTGATAGAATAACCAGCCTGTGCTTCATGAAAACCTCTCCTGCAGGGCTTGGCCAATCAAAGACGGAGGCATCTGAAGCCCTGAGTATTTCCCCCTGCATAGAACACAAAAGCTGATGTCACTGCATGTGCCTGCTGTCTCACAAAGCAAGCAGTTATTTCACTACCGTTACGTGGAGAGAAGTAGAGAGAGAGAAAGAGTGGAGAAAAGGAATCAAGAAGGGGGCAGAGAGAGACAGTGCTAATAAATGTATGCCAGGTACAAGGAGCTCTACTCAACCTTGAAAAGAATAACGGGGTGCATTAATAATGAGGAAAAAACCCACAGAATATAGGCTTTTGAATTCACATTTTAATGAGAGTAACTGAAATGGAAAATTAGGGGGAAAGCAAGATGAAAAAAATATTCCTCAGAACCCTGAATGATACTGCTGTTGAGAGGAGGTTTCATTCTCTGAATAAAATGTATAAAATAAATAAAAAGCCTTTCTTCCCTTTATTGTTCAGGGATGTTTCTTCTACCAAATTGCAGGCCCTGCCGAGCTATGGGCTGGAGTCCATTCAGACACTAATTGCCACATCATCTTATTCTCTAAAAAAATTGCCATCAAGAGAAAAATTTACCAATCTCCTGGACGCTATGTTGACTTACCCCAGCCACTGCTGTGCTTTTAGAAACTTGCCAACAAAAGAGTAAGTAAAAATAAATGAATTTTAAAAATTTTTTTAAAAAGAAGAAAAAGGTAAAGCCTGCCACTGCCAAGCTGTGGCAGAAACTCAGATTTCAAAATGTTCACTGGGTAGACAGCCCCCTGCTCCTTCACTCCCTGTCTTTTAGGCCAACTCCACAGCCATGGGGTCACTTCCAGACAAACAGAAGAAAATAAAATGTCCTATTCTCTTGTGAAAATCATTGCCAAATAGTTGATTCGTCCTTCAGACAGAAGACCTCTGTAGCCAATTCTAGTTAAACTGAATTATAGCCTGTTTTAGCAATTGTAAAATGGAGTACAAAACCTGCATGTCCAAGATCAATTTGTTCTAATCCTTATCAGAGAGGATCATTTTTAATAAAGTGCAGGAAGTAGGCTCAGGAGGGTAAAACTTAACGTCTTCATCTTTCATTTAAAAAATTGATGCAAAATATTATAGATTTTTTAAGGCTATTTCCCTCCCAGTAGAAGAGCATCTTCTATTTCAGAACAGAATCTCAGCTTCCTAAGTATTAGCTTAGTATGTGAAACAGAAAGGGCATGAGCTCCTGGCGGGTGTGTGTCCAGTGGAAGGCACTTTACTGATTCACTTAAATTCAGAATGGGTGGCAGGGTGGCAGAATTTCCTTCTTTTCTTAGAGCATCGTTTTCCAGACATTTTGATTGAGATGCATAGTAAGAAATACCCTGCTTACATTGCAATCCAATACCTATCACATGTCACTTAAATAATGCAAAGCAATGCTTATTTTTATGTGATACACTTGGATATGTTCTTGTCTATTTCACCTATTTTATGTTTGTTATTAATGCCAGTTTTCATGACACCCTAAGGGGTCACAACTCACAGTTAGAAAAACATTGCCCTAAAGGGTTATTATTACAGCCTAAGGAGATATTCTCACTCAATTAATTAAACAAGGTACTGAGTGATACTAAGATACTGCTATCTTTGTTTGTAATTAATCAATGAGCATGTATCATTTGTGCCTTGCATAGGAAGTTTGGTTCTACCTGAAGCCTTTAGGGTAGCTGAGAAAACAAAATGCTTCCTGTATTCAGAGAGTCATACACCATTAAATGAGCTTCAAAGAACATGAATTGAACACTTACTATGTTCCAAACACCATGCAAAAGTCTGAAGATACTAAGATAAGTCACAGACAGCTGTGTTAAGCAAATGTTTTGACAGAGCTGAGAACAGAACAGAGTGCTCTGGGAACACAGAGAAAGGAGGAGCTTCCAAATGGCAGCAGGGCTCACAGAAGGCTCCTGAGGGAAGGGACCTAGGCTGAGTCTTGAAGAAGAGGAATTGCCCAGACAAGAGTAAAGAAAAGCATGCCAAGAAGACAGAATGGTTCACATGAAAACACAAAGGCAAGAGACTATAGATCAAAGTCATTCAGAAAAACTGGAACAAGAAGATTTATGGGTACACAGAGGAAAATGAGTCAGGAGAGGAAACCAGGGAAATGTGCCCATAATGGCCTCTGAGTGCCAGGCCAAGTTATGTAGAGGATGGAGAGCCATGAAGAATTTAAAGCAAAATTACCCAATTTTCTTCTACAAAATGTCACTCAGCAGGGTGGAAGATGGATTAGAAGTTAGCAAAGCTGGCAAGTGACTGAGTAGGTGAATGATACAGATTCTGGCTTATAATAAAGCTGATCCTGGACACCTGGACTTTTTTTGGCAAAGAGGTCACATTTCTTCTAAACTTTATAGTTCAGAAATTTTTATTCCAATTCATGAAAGAGACCAACTACTTCTGGGCAGGAAAAAAAAAAAAAAAAAGGACCATGCAATTATGAGCCAGTATCAGAAGAGGTGGGAATGTAGTTACATGGAGGTTACCTTGATTGGAATTAAACTTAAACTGACTCCCTCTGCAACGCTTAAAGCTGGAAACTTTAAACATTAGTGAGGACAGAGAGCCTAAATGTGGGCTTCTGGAATGTCTGTGCAAACCCTAAGTCACTCTTCTGACAGGATAATACACACAGCCACCTGGGCAGATGGTCTTAAGACTTCCTTGGTATCTATGGTCAAAATTTCAAAGAAGAGCAGATAGCAACTGGTTCTATTATCTGAAGGCCAAGAAGGCCACATTTCCTGTTAACCGTGGATGTGTTCACATACAATATCTCTAAGTGTCACACACAACACCAGCATTAAACACACACATACTCGGTTTAACTCAAGTTTGAGGATTTACAATACTGACCCAATAAAACACGTTAATTTTTGAAAACAAGTCCAGAAGGTCAAAAAATTCTGATATATTTCCCACTTTCCTGCTTTTGTACAAAGTTATCCCTACAAGAAATTGTCTTATTAGTATTAGAGAAGAATGACACACAGAGATGTCCAGTCTGAACTGCTCTTCCTCCTCACTTCTCTTCCTCCTCAGTAGAGGCTGACTCTTACAGCCTGCCCTCTTCCCCCGATTTCTATGTTCATTTGTGCCTCCCTTAATCTTCATCCCTACCTAAGTACTCCCTTACATAAGTACAGGCCTTCTTCTATTTTCTTGGCATTTCTCCTCTTTCCCTCAGGTAAAATTCTTAAAGTGAAAGAAGAAGCAGTAAGGAGCTTCCATGTATGTTTCTGCACATAAGAAAAACAGCCTAAAATTCACACCAAGTATCAGCTCCAACATCTAGCTGGAACATATTCTTCTTAGCAAAGTATCTCAAGAATGAAAGAAAATGGAAAGATGGCGACTGAGTAACAGCTTCCCTGCAACTGGGCACGGCGAGTCTGGGGAGACAAGACTCCAGACATCTCTGGCCAGTGGGATCTGCCTGTGATCATCCCTTTGAAAATACAGGGAGCCAGCAAGGGACTTCTGGACCCCAGGAGGAGGACAAAAACAGTGAAAAACTGGCAAGTGGCTGTGTGTGTTCGACCAACCTAATCACGCCAGCAACCGTGAGTACAAGCAGCAGTGAGACTGCAAACTGGAAAGGCCTTACCTGTGAACTTTTTTGGTGTTCTTGGACTTGGCGCTCAGTTGAGCTGCCTTGGAGAGAGCTTGAGCAAAATTGTGGAGAACTTTGGGCATTGTCTGGGGCCCCAAAATGAGCCACTGTGTGAAAAAACTGCTCCGGCAAGCTCCGCCCTCAGGGTCCCAGAGCAAGGAATGGGCAGGACAAAGTAACCTAGTGACTGAGCAGCTTAAAGGCAGGGACTGAACTGCCTCACAGCCCTAATCCTTAGGAGCAGAGTGAGACGGTTTTGGCACACTGGAGCCTTGGGCTGTTGCCTTGGGTAAAGAGCCCTGACGTCACAGCTCATAGCAACCTCAAACTCCTGGGCTTGGCGCTGCCCAGACCTCCATAAGAGGTGTGCAGCGACCCCCAACTGGTGACCTGCACCCACCAGGGCTCCACATTCCCTGACCAGGAACTGCGGGAGCTACGCAACCCTGCGTCACCCCTCCTGTGTCCTCCCAGCCTCCACACTAGCTCATCCATCTGACCAGGGACTCTGGTAGCTGCGGGCCCTCTGGAGCCCTCCCTGCCTCTGTGCAGAGCCCTTCTCCTGGCCAGAGACTGCTAGAGCCTTGGGCTCCCTGCGCCAAAGTCACTGGGTGCCAGGCACAGAGAACTGTGCAAACCACCCCCAGCCCTGTTGCTGAATCCGGGTATGCCGCACACCAGAATGCTTCCACAACCAGAACTCCCTAACTAGAGCAGCCCCAGAGGAACTACACAGGGTCACTCCCTACAAAGATCAAGCAACAATAGTGATCCTGCTGGGGTCTAATCTTGGAGAGACACCTCCCCAACTCTGAGGATGGCCAGAGGCAACGGTGAAAAGCAACCATGAGGCGAAATCAACAGAAAAACTCTAGCAATATGAATAATCAGAGTAGATCAACTCCCCCAAGGATCAATGGGGCAGAAACACCACAAGACCCCATGCACAAACAAATAGCTGAGATGTCAAAAATTGAATTCAGGATCTGGATAGCAAATAAGATTGAATTAGAATTCCAAAAATTATCTCAAGAATTCAACGGATTCAAAGAGCAAATGACAAAAGATTTTCAATCATTGAGACAAGAAGTTGCATCCCTCAAAGATCTGAGAAACACAGTAGAATCCCTCAGTAACAGAATGGAGCAAGCAGAAGAAAGAATTTCTCACATTGAAGACAAAGCTTTTGAATGCTCCCAAACCCTCAAAAAAGAAGAGAAATGGAGAGCAAAAACAGACCACTCCCTCAGAGAGCTCTGGGATAATTCGAAGAAAACCAATATTCGTATTATAGGGATCCCCGAAAGTGACGAAGTGGCTTCACAAGGCACAGAGTCTCT
>CAUYPK010038139.1:0-51511 GCA_963574355.1 Loris lydekkerianus
AACTTTATTTTTCAACAGCCATATAAACACAAGCGGAGGGGGGAGGTGTGCTCAGAGGTATGAGGAGGTGGGGAATTCCAGGAGCAGGTGTGATGTTTTTAGTGTCTGGAATCAAGTTCCTGGAGCCAAGGGTAACAATGCCTTACTCATCCTTAAATGCTTTCCAACTGTGACTATTCCTGTTAAACCGGCTATGGATATTCCTGATAAGCTTAAACCGGCTATGAATATTCCTGATAAGCTTAAACTCAGGTTTTCGGCTCCTGGCATTTAATAATATGTGTAACATCACTCGTTATTAGGTATTAGGGAAAGGAAATTAAAACTACAGCAGGATGCCATTTCAGTCCTCTACAACAACTAAGATGTATAAAAAAAAAAACACCTGACAATATGAAATGCTGATGAGGGCACAGAGTACCTGGAATGCTTATTTACTACAGGTGGACGTGAAAATGGGACAACCACTTTGGAAAGCTGTTTGGCATTATTAGCTAAGGCTAAACATGAAGAAAGATTCATTGGCTCCCCTGCTCAGTGTGTAACTATGGATGCTTGTGTTCATGAAAGATGTGAACAGGGACACAATGGCAATTCTGTTCATGGGAGCCCCAAACTGGCCCAGTTCCCATAGCATAAGCTGTGGTTTAAACAAAAATAGGTGGAGCTAATTTATGCCGTGAGGGTAGGAGTTACTTTGGGGCATAGGGAGCAGGTGGAGAGGATTAGTGACTAACACCCAAGCGAGGTTTTGGGGAAGCTAGCAATGTTCCATCTTTTGGGCTGGGTGCTGGTCCTGTGGGTCTGTTCGGTCTGAAAAGCCATATTGATATACATTTATGAATTGTACCCTTTCCTGGATGTGTATCAATAAAAGATAAAAAAGGGTGGGTGCGGGGGCTCACGCCTATAATCCTAGCACTTTGGGAGGCTGAGGTGAGTGGATTGCTTGAGCTCACGAGTTCCAGACCAGCCTGAGCAAAAAATCAAGACCCTGTCTCTACTAAAAATAGAAAAACTGAGGCAAGAGGATCACTTGAGCAAAAATTGGAGGTTGCTGTGAGTTGTGACACCATGGCACTCTACCCAGGGTTACAGCTTGAGGCTCTGTCTCAAAAAAAAAGGAATAGGTATTTTACTGATGGGGAAACTGAGGCACAGAGTGAGTAGGTCAAAATCAAACAGGGAAGAATTGGTGTAATGAGGACATGTCTTACTCAACTTGGGCTGCCTAACAAAATATAGACGGGGGAGGGGCCTGAACAACAGATTTGTTTTTCACAAAGGCTGGAAGTTTAAGATCAGGGTACTGGCTGGTTGAGTTCCTGGCGAGGGAACTTATGAACCTTTTTGTTGTGTCCTTGCATGGTAGAGAGAGAACAAAATGGCACTAATCCTATTGTGGGGGCCCACCCACGTGAGCTCATCTAACCCTAGACCTTATCTCAAGGATAGGGTATGGTGGCTTACATCTGTAATCCTAGCACTCTGGGAGGCCAAGCTCAGACCAGCTTGAGTAAAAGCAAGACCCTGTCTCTATTAAAAATAGAAAAAAATTAGCCAGGCGTTGTGCTGGGTTAGGCAGAGTCAAAAAATGGATTGCTTGAGGTAGCTATGAGCTATTATGATGCCAGGACACTCTATCCAGGGCAACAGTATAAGACTGTCTCAAAAAAAGAAAAAAAGGCCTTATCTCTAAATACTATCCCATTGGGGGCTAGGGCTTCAACATAGGGATTTGGGGGGGGGGAGGGGACACAAACATTCAGGCCAGTCCTGGCCCTCGCTCTCTGTTCTTATCCTCATGTGTACCACCTGCTTTTTTCACCAGAGTCAGCCATGGAGAGGGACCGCTACATGAGCCCCATGGAGGCCCAGGAATTTGGCATCTTAGACAAGGTTTTGGTCCACCCTCCCCAGGATGGTGAGGACGAGCCCGAGCTGGTGCAGAAGGAGCCTGTGGTGGCAACAACAGTGGCAGACCTTGTCCCAGCAAGCTCCTGAGAGAACAGCGCCTCATCTGCAGAGTCATGTTGAGGGGCCAGGTGCCAGCCAGACCCCTAAATGAGCCCTGGTCACCCCTTGCTGCTGAGCCTTGAGGAACTTTGGATTTGAGGAGTGCCCCTGCAATGAGGCAGCCTGGCTGAGACACTGTGATTTTAAATTAAATTAAATATTTGTGTTTTTGCTCTGCATCTCAGGTGCTTTCCATCTCCACGTCATATATTCATATTATATATATATATATATATATATATTCATATATATATATATATATATCTTTGATGCTTTTACTTCAGTGAATGAAAAATGGTCACAACTCAAATGAATGGGAATTTACTATGGATATATGCACCTTGCCAGAGATGTTTATGTCACTACTAGAGATGTCTTAGCGATTTCATGGTTCGTCATAAAGTTAGTATAACTGTTGTAAAAAAATCATCTGTGGTTCTGAATACCCATTCACAGCTGACCTCAACAACGTATCTGATGTAGGAGACAGGTTATCTGTGACAGGCAGAAGCATGTGCTGGTCCTCAGCCCCAAGTGGAAGAGCTAGAGGCAAAGTCATATCAGAAGGCTTCACATCCATAGCTTCTGATAAAGGGCTTTTTTATATGGAATCTTATTCACTCACAGTAGGTTCTTTTATACTGGAATCTAGAGTTTTATCTGCACCAGAATGAACTTTTGTTTTGTGCTTCTTTAAATTTTTAATATCTGTATAAGAATTTCCACACAATTCACAGATAAATGGTCTTTCTCCTGTATGGGATTGAAAGTGATTGTTGAGCTCTCCGGAGGAAATTAAACTTTTCCCACAAATACCACATATGTATGGTTTTTCATCTCTATGTTTTCGAGAATGAGTGATAAGAGAACTAGAGACAGCAAATGCCTTTCCACATGTGTCACACACATATGGCTTTTCCCCGGTGTGCCGCTGCACGTGATAGGTCAGGGTGCTGGCCTGGGCAGATATCTGTCCACACCTTTATCACAGACATATGGCTTATCTCCACTATGCTTCCTTGCATGAATCTTGAGTTGCAAATTGTAAATTGCACATATCACATTTGTAGGGTTTTTCCTTACCATGATGCATGTGACTATGGAAGACTAGCTGGCATTTCTGAGCAAATCCTTTATCACACAATTCACACTTGTATGGCTTCTCACCTGTGTGAGTTCTTAAATGTGTTTTCAGCTGGTTACACTGGGTGAATGCCTTTCCACACAAGTGGCAGATATAAGGTTTGACTCCTTTGTGTATTTTCATGTGCCTTCTCAAGCTGCTGGCTTCTGAAAACACTATCCCACACGTGTTGCACACTGGCTTGGCCTTGGAGACCCTCTGATCCAGCTCTTCCCCAGAGTTCTCCACCTCATATGGACTTTTGACATTGGCTATATTGGACATACAGTGTTCTTTCAGAGCACAGATGGGCTGTGATTTTCCTTGTTTCTGTTTCACTGTAACAGTTTGCACAGTATTTTGTGCTGGAAAAGTGTTTTCTATAACTGATGTCAACTTGAGTTCTGAATTATTTCTCTGTGCAATTTGCTCTACTACAGGTGTGGACAACTTACTTGCATCTACGAGTAATTTAACAGATGCATTTTCTAAAATGTCACTGGGGTATTGCACTATTTTATTCTGCCCTGCTTTCTGGGAGTTGAAAGACTTCTTTTTACTTTGAGATGACTTCTTTGCCAAAGCTCCTTGTTTAGGATTTGCCCGAACTAAATCTGCAGAGACTTCTGATTTCTTCCAAGTGTTATAATCTCGCAGAGTAAGAAGGCAAGTCTGTTGATTCAATTCAATGTTTCCAGTAATACTAGATATCTCTGTCAAGATTTAAAGTTCCTGTGTATATAAACTCCAACAATTTCTGAAATCCATCAGCCTTCACCTGACTCTGATCAAGAAAGATATTGTTCTCAGAAGTGCTTTTGTAGATTGCACCAAAATTAGGTGAGCACATTCCTATGAGCTTTAAATTGAAATTCCCCAATCACTATGGTGCAGTCACAAAGAAAACCTGCTTCTCATTGTTTGTTCAGTCTCTCTAAAAGGTATTCACAGTGGTGTGAATACTGCATTTTGATATCAGAATGGAATTTTACACTTGATCCACAGCAGTTCACGGGAGCATGGTTTCCTCACTTGCTCTCTCCATCTCCACTTCTTAAAGGTGTTCACAGACCCCTTCTGCTTCCACTTTGACACTGAGACTTGGACCCTCCCTTCAGCAAACTCTCCTGAGTGTATATTATATTCAAGGCACTGTTCTGAAGGCTGCAGCATACTGTGAAGAAAACACAAAAAAAATGTTCTCAAAGAGCCTCCATTCTTGTGAGGTTAAGACAGTTAAAAAAAAAAAAAAAAAAATTCAGTCTAAGCAAGAACAAGACCCCTATCTCTACTAAAAATTGAAAAACTAGCTAGGTGTTGTGGCAGGTGCCTGTAGTGCCAGCTACTTGGGAGGCTAAGACAAGAGAATCACTTGAGCCCAAGACTTTGAGGTTGCTGTGAGCTATGATGCCACAGTACTCTACCCAAGGCACAGAGTAAGACTCCTGTCTAAAAAAAAAAAAAAAAAAAAAAAAAAAATCAGGCTGGATATGATGGTTCCTGCATCTAATTTGGGGAGGCATTTTGGGATGCCTTCCTTTGGTTCCTCCCACATGCTAGGCACAATCCTGCTACAGTGCTTTTGCACTGACTGTGCCCTCTGCCTGGACTGCTCTTCCCCTAGATACCAACATGGCTTCATCCCTCACCTTCAGGTGTCAAATGTTACCACCTCAGTGAGGTCTTCCCTGACCACCCCACCTCCAACTGGCTTCTCAGACACAACAGCTACCTGCATACTACCGTCCCTGTTTTTCTTTCTTTTCTTTTTTTTTTCCACTGCAAGGGCCTTGGTCTGTTCCCCGGGCTGGAGTGAAATGACACAGTCATAGCTCACTGCAACCTTGAAGTCCAGGGCTGATACAATCCTCCTACCTCAGGCTCCCCAGTAATAAAAATGTGCCACCATACATGGATAATTGTTAATTTTTTTTGTACAGATGGGGTTTTGATATGTTGCCTGTTGCCCAGGCTGGTCTCCAACTGGCTTCAAGTGATTATCCCACCTTGGCCTCCAAAAGTGCTGGCAAGATTTCTAGCTAGGTTTTAAAGGTAGGGCTAGGATGTGAGATCTGTTGACAAGAGAAAGACAGCAGTCTCGACCCTCCAAGTTGTTGGCCCAAAGCAGCCAGAAAGATAACTTCCCTAGAGATGCGAAGCCTAGGAGAGGAGCAGGAATGGGGTGGGGATGAGGAGTTATTTTGGATAAGTTGCATCTGGTGTTTGATAGTCAAGAGGTTAAAATTAAAATGTAGATGACATTGCATATGAATGAATGAGCTGGCCAAACCAGGACCTGACTATTGGATTTGGCACTGTGGGCCTTAAATCAGCACTTTTAGTGCTGTGGGAGTCAAAAGCCAGAAACATCCACAAAGAAAGAAGGGGGGGATGTGGGGGGGGGGGGATATTGGAAATAGACAAGTTTTTTTGAAGAATTTTGATATCAAGGAGTGCAGAGGTCTGGAAGATGTAGCTGGAGGGAAAGTTAGGGTCAAATTCTTTTAAAATTAAGAGCTTGGGGGTAATATTCATTGGTTACAGTTGTTTGACCTTTTCATTATGGATTATTTAAGATATACTATACACTATTTAGGCTGGGTGCAGTGGCTCATGCCTGTAATTCCAGCACTCTGGGAGGCTGAATTGGAAGGATCACTTGAGGCCAGGAGTTTGAGGCTAGCCAGGGCAACATAGCAAGACCCAGTCTCTACAAAAAAAATTAAAATTAGCAGGGCTTGGCCAGGCGTGGTGGCTCACAACCTGTAAGCCTAGGTAGCACTCTGGGACACTGAGGTGGTTGGATTGCTTGAGCTCACAAATTCAAGACCAGCCTGAGCAAAATTCGAGACCCCATCTCTACTAAAAAACAAACAAACAAAAAAAAAAAAAACAGAAAAACTGAGGCAAGAGGATCTCTTGAGCTGGAGTTGGAGGTTGCTGTGAGCTATAACTCCATGGCACTCTGCCCAGAGTGACAGCTTGAGACTGTCTCAGGAAAAAAAAAAAATTAGCAGAGCATGGTAGACCATTCCTGTATTTCCAGCTACTGGGGAGGCTAAGGCAGGAGCTGGAAGCCAGAGGTTTGAGGTTGCAGTGAGTTGTGATGATGCCACTGCAATACAGAGTGGATGACAGAGCAAGAACCTGCCTCTAAAACGTGCAGGCAGGCGTGTGCCAAAAATTGTAATGCTCAAGTCACTGCAATTACAAGAGATACAAGTAACAAATACAAGATAACAAATGTTATTGATATATATTGAGTATTACAATTTTAATAGTCTTTTCCTTTCTTTAAAATGTATACAGTTTTTATGGCACCCTGTGTATGTGCACAGATACGTATTATTTGGAAGCAGGGGTTATTGTATTATTTGGAAGTACAGGTATCATTGAACCTCTTTAAAAAGAGGACCACAATGCCATTTTCTTTCTCTCTCTTTCTCTCTCTCTTTTTTTGCCGGGGCTAGGTTTGAACCCACCACCTCCGGCATATAGGGCTGGCGCCCTACCCCTTTTGAGCCACAGGCGCCACCCCACAAAGCCATTTTCAAACCTAAAAAAAAAAAAAAATCCCTGTAACCTTGACCCCCTTCACCTCAGCCTGACTTTACTGAGCCCTTCCAGGGGTCCTCAAACTTTTTAAACAGGGGGCCAGTTCACTGTCCCTCAGACCGTTGGAGGGCGGGACTATAGTTAAAAACAAACAAACAAAAAAAACTATGAACAAATTTCTATGCACACTGCACATATCTTACTTTGAAGTAAAAGAACAAAATGGGAACAAGCACAATCACACCGCCTCATGTGGCCCGCAGGCCGCAGTTTGAGGACCCTTCTCGCCTTAGCCAACTCCATGACCTTAGCCTTGGCCCAAATCCTCGTTTGACCCTTGACGTCGGACCTGTCCTGGCCCCTATACGAAGTCTTGGCCCAGCACCCATTAGGTGGGATCTTACCCCAAAACAGACTACAAAAGAGGCGGGGTTAGGTTACAGGTGGACTGTGGCACAGCCAATGGTCTAAGCCACTGTGTTGATGGCGTCCAATAGGGCAGGGGAGGAGGCGGTTTCTGGGGAGCCAATAACTGGAGAAGGTGGGCCGAGAAGCAACCAGTAGTCTTTTTTTTTTTTTTTAAGAGACAGAGTCTCACTTTGTCACCCTCAGTAGAGCGCCGTGGCGTCACATAGCTCACGGCAACTTCAAACTCTTGGGCTTAAGCGATTCTCTTGCCTCAGCCTCCCAAGTAGCTGGGGTTACAGGCGCCCGCCACAACGCCCGGCTATTTTTTTGTTGCAGTTGTCATTGTTGTTTAGCTGGCGCAGGCAGGGTTCGAACCCACCAGCCCCGGTGTATGAGGCCGGAGCCCTACCCATTGAATTACCGGCGCAGCCAACAACCACTTGAGCCAGAGGCGGGACTCTGAGGAAAGCCAATCTCTGGTGGAGACTTTCAAGTCACAGCCAATGGCTGTGGAGTGTGGGCGTTGCCTAACCTCGAATTCTTCCACTACCTGGCTGCAGGACTATGGCCGGGAGTGGGCGGCTGGCTCTTTGGACACTGCCTGGGCCGCGGTGGGTACGAGGCTCGGGCCCGGCCGTGCTGAACCGCCTGCGGGACGCAGCCGTGGTGAGCCCTGGCTTCCTGAGCGCGGTTGAGGAGGAGACGCTGAGTCGGGAGCTAGAGCCTGAGTTGCGCCGCCGCCGCTACGAATATGACCACTGGGACGCGGTGAGGCCGTTTTGGCGTAGGGGGGGGGGGGGGCAGGCCTCAGGAATAGAAAGCCGAGGTGGGCGGGGCTTATACGCGGGGGCGTGGTTATGGGTGGGTCGCTGGGATAGGCGGGGACGCACAGTGGCTGTACCTACAGAACCAGTGCGGTGGGGGACGGGTCAGCTGGGGTAGGGCCACGGCAGGGCGGTACCTAGAGCGAGGGGCGGGGCTGGAGCAGTAGGAGAGGCAGGACCCAGGGGAAGGGGATTTGGGGGGCCTGGCCATAACTGGAGGCAGGATATGGAACCTCAAAATTTGGAATTTAGGGTGGTGTGTAGTGAGATGAGGGAGGGCAACTGTTGGGGACAGAGACAGACTTGAGTGGGATCAAGTTGAGAGGAGTGCTTGAAAATTTAATTTTGTGGCGGGGCCAGCATTGGGGAAGAGGAACTGGAGCCTGGGGGTGGCTGCAAAGGACTGACTTCAGGCCTGGATGGGCCTTGGGGTCCCCTGTATCGATTTGAGACCTAGATGAGGTAGTGGTTGCGCATTGAGGGCGCATCAAATCAGACTGGGAGGACCATCACCTTCCTTGCCCTATCTGTGCTTCAGTTACCCTGTTTCCCCGTAAGCTCCCAGGCTTGACCCCAACCCTCTGTGCAGGCCATCCACGGCTTCCGGGAGACAGAGAAGTCGCGTTGGTCAGAGGCTAGCTGGGCCATCTTGCAGCGCATGCGGGCAGCTGCCTTTGGCCCTGGCCAGACTCTGCTCTCCTCAGTTCATGTGCTGGACCTGGAGCCTCGGGGCTATATCAAGCCCCACGTGGACAGTATCAAGGTGGGCAGAGGCCAGAGCCTTTTGATGCCCAGCTGGGGAGGTGGGCAGGCCAGGCCAAAGCTTGACCTACCACCACACCCCTTCTTCCAGTTTTGTGGGGCCACCATCGCTGGCCTGTCCCTCCTGTCCTCCAGTGTCATGCGGCTGGTGCACACCCAGGAGCCAGGGGATTGGCTGGAACTCCTGCTGGAGCCAGGCTCCCTCTACATCCTTAGGTACCACCAGCCAAAGGAGCCTCTACCTGTCCCAGGATGTGCTGAATGTCCACCCCCTACCTTGAGCACTTTCCCTCAATCCAGCCCCTGCAGAAGATGCTCTAAGCTGGTGTGGGGGGATGGAAACAGGTGAACACAGGACTGCTTGGAGCAGGGGCTGCCCTTATCCCACCTGATCACATAGCCTCTGTTTTCTCTCACAGGAACTCGGCCCGTTATGACTTTTCCCATGAGATCCTTCGGGATGAAGAGTCCTTTTTTGGGGAGCGAAGGATTCCCCGGAGGCGACGCATCTCTGTGATCTGCCGTTCCCTCCCAGAAGGGATGAAGCCAAGGGAGCCCAGACAGCCACCTCCTGCTTGCTGACCCCAGGCCCGTCCCCAAGTTTCCCAGACACTAGATTTGTGAATAAAGTTGGAGATGGACAACCCGGGAGTCCTTGTGCTAGCTGCTTGCTGGGGCTGGGACGTACTGGGGAAGCCCAGGCTGGCACCTGACCTTGGCGACCCCAGTGGGCAGTAAAGGTTGAACATATGGTCATAAGTGTGGGAGGATGGTCTTTTATTGTGCTCATTGCTGGCCACCCTGCTCTACCTCCCCTCCGGTGTTTCTCTGTGTCCAGGCCACCAACAAATAGGTCAGCTGAGCTCCTCCAGTGCGTGGCTCCAGGGCACCAGGCTGGCACCTTCACCCGCCACAGCCACAGGCAGCCGCCGAGAGCTGGGGCAGCCACTGCCAGCGGTGACGGTCATCAAGGAAGGCCACATCAGCATAGTGAGTAGGCAGGCAGCAGGATCCACCATGGGCTCGGCCCTTGCCCCTCAGCCGGGCCAACACCAGGCCATGCTGGGTGCGGGCACCAAGGGGGCACCTGCCAGCACAATAGTGGAAAATGACTTTCTCCTCTGAGGCGTAGCCCAGGCCCAGCTCTGCCACCGGCAGGGTCAGGCTCCACAGTTGGCATGGGCCAGCTGGTGCTCGGCGCAGGCGTGCAGGAAACCAGTGGATACCTGGGGGAGAGAAGGGTGCTGATATTGGGCCAAGGTTGGACAGGAGGGAGTTGGGAATCCATGGAGGTCCGGGGGAGTTCTTACCCAGCCGGGTCCTGCCAGCCTCTGCCACCTGCTCAGACAAGAACTCTCCTTTAGCCATCGGAACCCCCCAGCCACTGGGGCCCCAGCCCAGGCCTGACTGCTGTGACAACAGCAGCAGAGAGCAAAGCAGGACCATCCCTGTGGCCATTGTGACAGCAGGTCCAGAGGAGGTCTGTGTCCTGAATTTATCTCCTGCCTGGACTGGAGAGCTAACCTCTTCACTACCGGCTGCTGCAGCCAGAAGGTCCCATTTGCTGCACCAGTTCAGCTACCACATCCTCAGGTCCAGGCCAAAGCTCCTAACCTACATCCTTCCCTCCTAAGAGTTAAGGGCTCACCCTCCCAGCCCACCTCACCCTGACATTCCACAGACCCATTTCCGACACTCCTGATGCCCCCTGATTTATGAGGTTTGTGCCTGTAGCCAGGGCTGAACCCAGGGTGGGTGCCCAGTGTCCTCACCCCACCTACGGCCTGGAGAGGGAGGTGGAGGGCTCCAGGGGCCCCACCATCAGGGTCCCTCCCCACTAAGGCAGGGTGCTGGGGGTCAGAAGCCCCTATGTAATGGGTTATGTGCTAGGTGGGGCAGATGCTTATGCTGGGCAGAGCAGCTTGGCAGGTTGGTGAGTCCATTATGGCTCCTGCCTGGAGGATTAGGACTTCATGCCCTTGTCTCCGGGCCTGGCAGAGTCAGCATCAAAACAGGAAAAGGGAGAGGCCAGAGAACAGACAAGGACTAGGATACAGGGGGGCAGGTACTCTATCTGAAAGGCCAACCCAAGAACCCCAAGACTAGTTGGGGTCCAAGAGCATCAAGCCTGAGGGGAGTTGGAGGCCCCTTCTGAGGCAAAGGAATATATGTACAAATAACCTGTGATGTCTGAAAAGGGGCTCCACCCCATGCATGAGAGAATGAGGTAAAATTTAGAGTCTGCACCCCATCAGATTGGCAAAAAATACAATCTGTTTGCATACAGGTTTGAGTGACAGAGGCATTCTCCTGACACTGTTGGTGAGGATGTAAATTAGTACCAACTCTTTGAATTAGGAACTGCTATTGGAATTGTAAATCTCATCTCTGCCACAAGAAATCTTCTTCTAGATTCATTATACACAGGTAAGTGAAGCAGCCACAAGGACATTCACTGCCTCGTGTATTAGGCAGGATTGGCAGTGTCCTGAACTCCAGCATCAGCGAGTACTACAGAACTTCCTTAGGTTCCCTTCAGACCAAACAAAAAAGGCCCTTGTCCGAAGTCATTCAGAATTAAGTCACAGACCTGGGATTTGAACTCAGGTCCCCTGTAGTGTAAGGCCCCCTTCCCCTAACCATTATGCAATACTGCCTAGCCTCCTGGTGGAGAGGCTGCAGACTGAGGTCCACATGACAGGAACAGCAGAGGAGAACCTGCCAAGGCAAGGGGCCAGAGCTGCTTTCCTGTATGACAGGAGGATAGGAGGCAGGCTGGACCAAAAGGGGGACATTCCTAGGAATTAGCCTGTTATCTCAGGCATTCCCCCTCAGCGGCCAAGGGCCTGCTGACCACTGGCAAGACAGAATATCCTCCCCACAACCAGATTACTTAGAATAGAGGTTCAGAAGCAGAGACTGAAGTCAGCTAAGTTCCATTTTCAGCCACATTACTGCGTAGGAACTGGAAAAGCCTATCTCCTACAGAATGCCGGCAATGCCGGACAAAATAAACCAAGCCTATGTAAAAAGGTGAACATCTGGGGGCAAGACATGATTGCAAGAGGGACTTTACCTAACAAATGCAATCAGTGTAACCTGGCTTATTGTACCCTCAATGAATCCCCAACAATGAAAACAAACAAAAAAACTTCTGTTCTATGGAAGACAGTGTCAAGATAACAAGAAGACAAGCCAGAGACTGGGAGAAAATATTTGCAACTGATGCATTTGATAAAGATTATTATCTAAAATATATTTTAAAATTTTGAAAACATATATGTACACCATGGAATATTATGCAGCCTTAAAGATGGAGACTTAACCTCTTTCATGTTTACATGGATGGAGCTGGAACATATTTTTCTTAGCAAAGTATCTCAAGAATGGAAGAAAAAGTATCCAATGTACTGAGCCCTACTGTGAAACTAATTTATAGCTTTTCATATGAAAGCTATAACCCAATTATAACTCAAGAATATGCAGAAAGAGGAAAGGGAGGGGAGGAGGGAGGATGAGTGGAGGGAGGGTAATTGGTGGGACCACACCTATGGTGCAACTTACAAGGGTACATGTGAAACTTACTAAATGTAGAAAATAAATGTCTTAACACAATAACTAAAAAAATGCCAGGAAGGCTATGTTAACCAGTGTGATGAAAATATGTCAAATCGTATATAAAAGTGTATATGGTACCCCATGATTGCATTAATGTACACAGCTATGATTTAATAAAAAAAAATTCTTTTGAAAACAAAACAAACAACAACAACAAAAAAAGATAAGGTGAACATCACTGGCAAACTGAAAAATCAGGTCCAGAAACCAGGAAGGTTAGGCTTTGGTGGTCAGAGACAGAGTCCCTGAGCTGAGAATAACATATAAAATGGGCATGGGATGATACTCTGGGTAGCAGGCAGAATCACAGGGAAAACTATCAGGAAGGACCACCCTGCAAAGTAGGCCACCCAGGATCCCCACAAAGAACCTCCAGCTGACCGTGAGGTCCAGTCCCGAATTACAAAATACAAGAAATAGGCCGGGCTGGGCACTGTGACTCACACTGGTAGTCCTAACACTCTAGGAGGCCAAGGCGGTTGGATCACTTGAGCTCACAAGTTCAAGACCAGCATGAGCAAAAGCGAAACCCCATCTCTACTAAAAGTGAAAAACTGAGGAAAGAGGATCGCTTGACCCCGAATTGGAGGTTGCTGTGAACTATGACACCACAGCACTGTACCCAGGGCAACAGGCTGAGTCTCTTGTCTCAAAAAAAAAAAAAAAAAGCCGGAACAAGAGCGAGACTGTCTTTCTAAAAGAGCTGGGCATTGTGGCAGGTGCCTGTAGTCCTGGCTACTTGGGAGACTGAGGTAAGAGGATCACTTGAACCCAAGAGTTTGAGGTTGCTATGAGCTAAGACACCATAGCAGTCTACCAAGGGTGACCAAGTAAGACTGTCTAAAAAAAAAAAAAAAAAGTAAGAAAATAATTATCTTTGCAGCACCCATAGCTTATAGTGGGTAGGGTGTAAGCCACATACTCCCAGGCTGGTGGGTTTAATCTGGCCTGGGCCAGCTAAACAATGACAACTGCAACCAAAAAAATAGCCAGGCATTGTGGCAGGCACCTGTACTTCCTGCTACTTGGGAGGCTAAAATAAGATAATCACTTAAGCCCAAGAATTTGAGGTTCCTGTGAGCTGTGAAGCCATGACACTCTACCCAGGGCGACATAGTGAGAGACAGTCTCAAAAAAAAAAAAAAAAAAAAAAGAAAGAAAAGAATTATCACAGCCTGGCATGTAGCTAACACCTATAATCCTAGCACTCTAGGAGGCAGAGATGGGTGGATTGCTTGAGCTGAGGAGTTAGAGAACAGCCTGAGCAAGAGCAAGACCTGTCTCTACTAAAAAATAGGAAAATTAGCTGGGTGCCATAGCAGGTGCCTATAGTCCCAGCTACTCAGGTTGAGGCAGGAGGATCACTTGAGCCTGGGAGTTTGCTCTGAGCTATAATGCCACAACACTCTACCCAGGGTGACAGACTCTCTCAAATAAAAATAATAATAATTAATAATAATAATAATAATCATGAAGGGGAGTCAGAAGATAGAACAGGAAACCCATGAATCTGAGATTCTAGATGTGTCTGATAGACTACAAAGATGCTTAAAATTAAAACATGAGCCAGGTGTAATGGTGGGCACCTGTAGTCCTAGCTACTCAGGAAGCTAAGGTGGGAGGCTCACTTGAGCCCAGGAGTTGGAGGCTGCAGTGAGCTATGATGAGATCACTGCACTCTTGCCTGGGTGACAGAGCAAGATGCTGTCTCTAACAAGAGTCTATGTTGCCCTCAGTAGAATGCCTTGGTGTGCTTAACCAATACTCTTGCCTCAGTCTCCCATAGCTGGGACTACAGGTGCCCGCCACAATGCCCAGCTACTTTTTTGTTACAGTTGTCATTGCTGTTTAGCAGACCAGGGCCAGGTTCGGACTCACCAGCCTCAGTGTATGTGCCCAACGATGCCCTAAGCATTGAGCTATGGGCATCGAGCCTGTCTCTAAAATTATTAAAAAAAAAAAAAAAAAGACTACTTGGGCAGTGCCTGTGGCTCGTGGGTAGGGCACTGGCCCTGGCCTAATATACCGAGGGTGGTAAGTTTGAACCTGGCCCTGGCCAAACTGCAACATAAAATAGCTGGGCGTCGTGGCAGGCACCTATAGTGCCAGCTACTCAGGAGGCTGAGGCAAGAGAATCGCCTAAGCCCAGAAGTTGGAAGTTGCTGTGAGCTGTGATACCACCACATTTTACCAAGGATGATAAAGTGAGACTGTCTCTAAATAATAATAATAATAAATAAATAAATAAATAAATAAATAAAAGACTACTCGAACAGAACAATGATCTGAAAAGGAAACAAAGGCTACTTTGAGCAATTGAAAATGGAGTCACTGGCAACCTAAATACCTAATGGGCCACACAGTGGACAAATGAGGCTGAAAAGAGGCCCAGTGAAGGGGAAGACGAAGCTGGAGAAACTTCCCAGCAGGCAGCACAGATGCTTAGTCGGTGTGTCAGAGGGCGAGTGAGGAGGAAAAGGGGATGAGAGGGTCTAAAATACATCTGAAGGTTCCAGGAGGGCTTGAAAAAGAAACTGCTTAAGAACTGGTAACACTGGGGCACTGGGACTCAGGGAGAGACACTGAACAGCAGAGGACACGTGGCAGTGAGCACAGACTTAATGAGCTGAGAAATCCTGGAGAACAGAGCCTGTTTATTGAGCAGAGCCTCACTCCTTGAGGGAGAAGTGCATCTTGTCATTGATCATCTTGCGCTCAGGGTTGAGTCGCTTGAGGATCTGGGCCAGCACATTCACAGTCTGCTCGCTGCTCAGGCCAGTCTTCTTGGTCTGGAACTTCTTCAGCAGGTCCTTCGTGGTCATGGGTTTCCGGGTGAGGTAGCGGCGCACAGCGTCCTCAGTCACTTGCACATCACTGTGGAGCAGAGGGTGGGGAGGTGGCATGAGCAAGAATCTCCCCTCTGGCCCTTGCCCTCCCCACTGTCCTTACCAACTCACCCGCTGCTGGGTGTTGACTTGCCCGATGGTGGCTGTGGGGTTGACTTTCCAGACAAGCTCTGGGGCCCAGCGTCCAGCCGCAACCGCTTAGCTGCTGGTGTCTCACCTGCACGCTTCCCTTTTGGAGCAGAGTCAGGGCTGAGTCTTAGGGATAGGGAGCTGGAACTTGGGGCAAGACCCTGGGCTGAACAGTGCCAAGATCGAGGTACAAAGGGCTCAGGGAAGGACAGACCTCCACACCTCCTCTCTGTCTCCTGTGGCCTCAGATCCCAGGGTAGGGGTGGGGGCTGGCTGGGGTAGTAGGGAGGCACTGGGCATTCACCTTGCTCTAGTCTGTTGGCCGCAGCCCGCAGGGTGGAGGAGGTACTGCTGCCCTCAGCGCTGGGTGTGCTCGGGCGGCTGTTTCCCCTTGAGCTGCCTCCTGAGGGCTTCCGCTCCCTCTTAGGGGGTGTCTTCTTCTTCTGCAGAGATAAAGGTAGAATTGGGATATCAGTCCAGGAACTAGACCGCTGGGACACTCCCACCCCCAGCTGGGACTTACTGCCATGAAGAGGGCTGAGGAGGCCTCGCTGTCAATGTCACTCTCCTCTGAGCTGTCTGACTCCTCACTGCTATCTGCAGGGAAGGTGGGGCGGCACAGAACTGGGCTTAGGAGCACCCTGGGACCCCTGCACCCACTCTCACCTCCACTGCAGATAAAGGGACCTGAATGCTGAGGCCTTGCGAGTCCCACCTTTCCGGCGCTTCTTCTCCTGTGGGGTGGGTGCCTTCTTTTCTTCCTCCTCCTCTTTCTCCTCCTCAGGTGGTTTCTCCTCCTCGCTCTCTTCGCTGCTTTCACTCTGCTCATCAACACCTGGGGGGCAGGAGGCCATGCCAGGTGTGACGAAAGTGGGGCACAGCTGGCCCAACCCCCACCAGCCAACAGTGGCCTTGGCCTACCCTTGGGTCCCTCCTCCTGCTGTAGCACTTTGGGCTTGCCCTCTGGCTCATCCTGGGAGCTGCTGTAAGACAGGGAGTGAGTAGAAGGTGAGTGTGGGGCTGTGGGACCTCAGAGCTGGGCCATATACCTGCCTCCCACCACTCACCTAGAGCCATCCGACATGTAGTCCACCTCCTGGCCTTCGAAGTCCCCATCATCACTGTCCTCAAAGGCCTCATCATCCGAGCCCTTCTTCTTCTTCCTCTTCCTGCCTGCCTTGGTGGGTAGCACCTTCTTCTTTGCCTTGGGGGCTCTGCTGCCTGGGGGAGGGAGAAGTAGGGGCAGCTCAGGCCACATATGAATCTCAGTTCTCATGTTTTATGGTTGTTTTGACATCTTAGGGCCTCGCAGCCTGGGGACACTGCCCTCCTCTAGGGCCAGCCAGTGCTCCCGAAATGTGCAGGGCTGGCCCAGGGGATACGTCTCCTAGGCAAACTCCCCAGTCCTGAGCCTGTACCCCCAAACCCTTCCTTTAATGCTCTCACACCCACTGCATACCCCCTGTGCTGAAATCCTCCACTGCCAGGCACCAGACAACCACAATAGCCCCTGCAGCCCAGAGCATGCTGAAGGGCTCAGACTGGCTGGCCCTATGTAGTGCCCTCCAGTGGACTCCCCACTACAGGCCATGGCCTCAACGTTTCCCCGGCCCTGGTCCTGCTTCCCTGGTGGCCTTGAGAGCCTCTCATTTCCAGGACTGCAGTGAGCGACAGCTTCCTTTCAGCAGCTAGCCTACCAGTCACCTCCAGGAACTAAAGCCCTGGTACCAGTGGGTCCCCAGCCTTACCTCCCTCGCCGCTGGCCTCGCTGTCATCAGATGACATCTCCAGGTCGTCCTCCAGGTCGTGGATGCGTAACTCACTGGCCTTCTTGTGGCCACGCTTCTCCTTGTCTTCCTCATCCTCGTCTTGGTCCTGGTCCTTGAGCCGTCGCTGCTGCATGATGCTGAAGTGGTTCAGCACCTTGTTCCTCCTGTGGGGGGAAGGGCATGGCAGAGTGGCTGACAAGCCACCAGCCCTGCACCTGCACCAGGGCTCCAGAAAGGCACTGCCGGTGCTCTGACCCCTGACAACTCAGCAGGTAGCAGTGGACACCTGAGAACCCGCCCCCTCCTTGACTCCTTCTCTGCCCGAGTACCCCCAGGAGGAGGGCTCACATGATGCTGTCTGTCTCAGCACCTCCCTCAGCTCACAATGGCAAGGTACTGATGTTTCTTTTGGGTCACTGGAACACTGTAATACTGTCTCACTGCTCATGGATGTTTTATTTTTATATATTTATTTATTTTGTGAGACAAGAGTCTCACTCTATCACCCTGGGTAGAGTGCTGTGGCACCATCATGGCTCACAGCAACCTCAAACTAGGGTTCAAGTGATCCTCTTGCCTCAGCTTCCCAAGAAGCTGGGACTACAGGCACCTGCCACAATGCCCAGCTAGTTTTAGAGATGGGGTCTCACTCTTGTTCAGGCTGGTTTCAAACTCCTGAAGCTCAGGCAATCTGTCTAACTCAGCCTCCCAGATTGCTAGGATTACAGGCATGAGCCACTGTGCTCATCTTGCTCATGGATGTTTTAAAGAATGGAACTATATCTAATGACCTTACAATGCAGATTCTAAAGGAAAATATAGCATATGAAGCAACCAAGGGCATCCCTAGAACACCACTGGAATAAAAGAGCCAAGGCCAGGAGTGGTGGCTCACACCTGCAATCCCAGTACTTTGGGAGGCCAAGGTGGGGGTACTGCTTAAACCTAGGAGTTCAGATCACCCTGGGCAACATAGCAAGACCCCATCTCTACAAAATATAAACTAACAAAGTTAGCTGGGTGTAGTGTCACACATGTGTAGTCCCAGCTACTCGTGAGGCTGAGGTGGGAGGATCAAGGCTGCAGTGAGCTATGACCAATACCATTGCACTCTGGCCTGGGTGACGTAAGAAAACCCTGTCTCTTATAAAAAAAAAAAAAAAAAAAAAAAAAAGGTGCCATGCCTGTCTGCCTTTTATAGGGGTTGCTTTTGGAGCTGAATCAACCCATGACTCATTTGAAAATATAAAAACTAAACAAAATGATTAAGCAAAGGGGTAAAAAAAGGTGATTTTTTAACCTTTTAGGAGCCACAAATTCTGTGAGCATTCACTAATCCTGGACACATGCAAATGTGGTTTTGCAGACTTAGCCAGGGTGCCTCTCCCACCGTGTGCAGGTGCCCCAGGGTTGTGGAGCCTTATGGCAATCTCATCCTGAGCTAGGCATCAAGGCCCCAAATCTGAACCCAGCCTTATCCTCTCCCATAGTCACTCTGCTCTGGCCTCATACACTGTGTCCCTACAGCCACGTGCCATTCACCCACCTCACCTCCAGAACCCAACCAATGCCAGGGCTCAGGAGCCCACTCCCAGGACCCCCTGCAGAGGACCCCAACCCAACTGGGGGAAATGGAGAGGCTATCTAGACCACCCTGCTCTGCCCATCCATGCTCTGGGCTCAGCACTGCTCACAGCATCCTGCACATGCCCATCTTGACCTGAGAGTCTCTAGTCTGCCTCCTCACTGTGATTAGAGCCTGTGAGGGCAGGTCAGGGTCTGCCCCAGCCTCCATTGAGTCCCATCCTCCAGCATGAAGTCTGGCAACTCCTTCCCTTTCCCACACCCTGGCCCAGCCCCACCCCTCGCACTCACCTCTCCCATTCTTCCTCAGCCTCCTCAGCAGTAAGCGTGCGGTGTCGGGCCAGGGGTGTGAAGTTGTACCAGTTGTGCACGGGGAAGGCCTCGAAGGCCCCATCAGGGCACTGGGTGAAGATGTAGTAGGATGTGTTCTCTGTCACGCCTCCCTTCTTTACGCCTTTGAACCTATGGCAAGGAGCCATCGTCACAGCCTGGCCCAAGAGACTGGCCTGGCCCTACCTGCACTCCCAGACCCTGCCTTTTCTAAGTCGCCTGCCAAGGCTCTCCAAAGAAAGCCCAAAATTATATGAAGCTGTGGGGAGGCTTTTTGACGACCCAAGTCTTAACTTCCACATCTGGGGAGCAGGGCCAGCACTCCAGCCTCAAAGAGTGGGTTCAGAGGTGGGCATGTTATGTGTATCATGATCATTTGTGCAAGGGCTGAACTAGATCAGTCATGAGGAGCCCAGCCCTGGAGTCAGACCTGTCTAGATTTGCCTCTGGTTCCGCTGTTTTTGAGCTACAGGTGGGAGCCTAAAGAAACAGGGAGAGGGCTGAGGTGGGACAGGGGACATTGGTGGATCTGAAGGATATTTGGCTGGGACAAGATCTCCAGGAGCCTTAATGACTGCCTAGCTTCCTCAAGGGCCTTGCCACACCCTCTTCTGCCCCAAATGTCCAGGCAGTCATCTCGCCTGAATGCCCTTCCCTGACTACAGCTTTTTACATATCCCCAAGGCCCAGGGTCTGGCCGTATCATGTCATCCACTGCCCTGTACCAGCCAGCCCACTCTCACCATCACACACTTCTTCCCCACATGTCCGATGGTTAGGCTGCTTGGAGTGCCCTTCATCAGCCTGACCTTCACCTCTCTTGCCCTGTCCTCAGGTCACCCTCTACAAAAGATTGTCCCAAGCTTCACAACACCTCCGTCCTCATCAGCCCCTTGGGCTTCTTACACTGTGGCACTCAGAGCTGCATGAGGCCTAGGTACGAGCACCAACACAATTCATCTGTGAAAATAAAACCCTATAAGGGCGGGAGTGCTGGCTCTCTCATTGCACAGGTTGAGAGAGCACATCCTACAAAGTGTGCAGGCATGAGGGAGAGCATGTGGGCTGGTTCCTTGGCTGGCACCCACCACCCACACCCCACTTACTTCCTGCCTAATTTGCCATTGACACGGAGCAGCCAGGGCTGGTCCTCAGCCCGGAACTCTTTGAGAACAACACCATACTTCTTTCTCCGGGCCTCCTCTCGAAGCTTGCGGTTGAACTCACTGCCTGCACCTGACTCAGGCATCTCCTCCTCTTGGTAAATTTTCTTGTTGCTCAAGTCCCGTTCTAGTCGAGCCTACAGGGGAGCAAGAAGCAAAATCTCTCAGGGTCCCTGCCTCTGCTTGGGCTGTGCCCCCAACTAGAAACATGCTTCACTCTCCCTAAGCTGAGTTTTAGATGCTCAAAAACAACTTCTGGAGTAGTAAAAAAGGAAACAGAATGTTAGTGCTCAGTGAACCTGGGTAAAGGGGATTTGGGTAAACCTTGTGCTGCATCCCTTTTTGCAACTTTTTTTTGGAGACAGAGTCTTACTCTGTTGCCCAGGCTGGAGTAACATGGCATCAGCCTACTCATAGCAACTTCAACCTGGTCTCAAGAGATTCTCTTGCCTCAGCCTCCCAAGTACTGAAACTACAGGTACCTGCCACAACACCTGGTCAATTTTTATTTTCAGTAGAGATGGGTTCTTGCTCTTGCTCAGGCTGGTCTCAAACTCCTAAAGTGATCTCAAGTGATCCTCCTGTCTTCACCTCCCAGAATACCAGGATTACAAGTGTGAGCCATCACACCTGGCCTCTTTCTACAACTTTTTGAAATTCTGAAAATTATTTCCAAATTAAAAGTAAAAAAAAGAAACAAGATCTCCGTAGTACAACAAAACAAAAACAGTAAAAACTACCTCCTTTAGAACTCTCTCCATTTGACTCAGAATTGCTCCAGGAATTTAGATACCGTTAAAGGATATTTTTCCAAATTTCAATCTTTGGGCAATTTAACAGTCTACACTATACCTTTTTTTTTTTTTTTTTTTGAGACAGAGTCTCACTCTTTTGCCCCAGGCTAGAGTGCTGGTGTAATAGTTCACAGCAACCTCAAACTCTTGGGCTCATGCCTGGCTAATTTTTCTATTTTAAGTAGAGACAGGGTCTTACTTTTGCTCAGGCTGATCTCAAACTCCTGAGCTCAGGCAATCCATCTGCCTCAGCCTCCCACAATGCATTACAGGCAGGAGCCAGCATGCCTGGCCCTACATTACATTTTATTTTATTTTTATCTGTGCTCTGATGTCCTAGCTCACAGCAACCTCAAACTCCTGGGCTTAAGTGATCTTGCCTCAGCCTCTGGAGTAGTAGGAACTATAGGCGCCTGCCACTACCCTACATTACAATTTAAAATATCATTGTCAATTGGGCATCGTGGCTCATGCCTATAATCCTAGCACTCTGGGAGGCCAAGGCGTGTGGACTGCTTGAGCTCACAAGTTCAAAACCAGCCTGAGCAAAATCGAGATCCCATCTCTACTAAAAACAGGAAAAACTGAGGCAAGAGGACTGTTTGAGCCAGAGTTGGAGGTTGCTGTGAGCTATGACACCACGGCACTCCACCCAGGGCGACAGCTTGAAACTGTCTTAAAAACAAAACAAAACAAAACACCCCCCCCCACACAAGTCATTGTCAGCACCTCAGCCTGAGCCTTTGTCATTGTTTTATGTCCACTCAGGGAAAACTGAGGAAATGAAGGTAAATTATTATTATGTCTAAGCAAATATTACTTAGAAGCTGGCACTGTGGATTAAAAAAAAAAAAAAAAAAAAAAAAAGGAAGGGAGTGAGGGAGGGGAAAAAAGGAAAAGAAAGAAAAAGAAAGGGAAAGCAACTATTGCAACCACCGAATCCAGGGTCATGTTCTTTAACCCCTCACCCCCAAGATCCAAGGACTTACCTGATTCCAAGTAGCAAAGTTGACTTTATCAGCGGCATTAAATGCCATTATGTTATATTTTTTATTCGTGTTCCTGGAGTGGGCAAGAAGAGGAAGTGTTAATCCAACCAACCATTCAATCAGCAAACCCATAGTGCCTCAGCCCTTTGTGGTGGGCAAAACTAAGGACTCATAAAAGACTCCCAGGACTCCCAGTCTGTCAGGGAAGCTGGGACTCATCACCTCCTGTCTCCAGGCAAAGAGCAGAAGGAGAGGAAGAGATTTGGGGAAACCCAAATGTGTGGGATAATTGATGTGGGGATAACTGAGAACTCGGCTTTGGGGAGGGAAGAAGGAAGACAAGCTGGGAGTACTTCCTTAAAGAGGAAAATATTGGAAGCGGGTTTTGCATGATCAACAAGACTCCACAGCAGAGGGCAGCGCCTGTGGCTCGGTGGGTAGGGCGCCGGCCCCATATACCGAGGATGGCAGGTTCAAACCTAGCCCCGGACAAACTGCAACAAAAAATAGCCGGGCGTTGTGGCGGGCGTCTGTAGTCCCAGTTACTCGGGAGGCTGAGGCAGGAGAATCGCCTAAGCCCAAGAGCTGGAGATTGCTGTGAGCTGTAACGCCATAGCACTCTACAGAGGGCGACAAGTGAAACTCTGTCTCTAAAAAAAAAAAAAAGAATCCACAGCAGAGTTAAAGTTTGAGGGATGGAGGAGAGGAAGGCGCTCCTGACAGAGGAACAGCATGAACGAAGGCCTAGAAAGAAAAAAAAAGAAACAAACCCTGACCAGCTGAAAAGAGAACAAAGAATATGTCCTTACGGCTAGAGTCCGGGCAGCAAAGGACCATATAAGTCTTGAATACTAGGCCAAGTAGCTGACTCGTGCTGTTTATTAATGCACTCACTCATTCATTCAAGAAAGTGTTACCCCCAAATCCTAGCCCTGCCCTCCAAGTCGCTACCAATCTGGAGGAAGCCTCGTGACGGTACTAATTCCTTTTGGTGGGGATGGGCGGTGGGGCCGAAGACTTACTTGGGAACACGAACGACGTACTCAGTGACATTCTGGCCCACGGGGCCCTGCGGAAAGAGAAGGCAGATCCTGAGTGAGGGGCTGCGGAGGTCGCCGCCCGCTGGAACCCGCCTCATTCATACTCACTAGAGTAGCCATGGGCAATGGTCAGTTCGGGTCCGGTCCGACCGGGTTCTTTTTGTCTCTCCCGAAGTTCACGTCCCTCAGTCAGTGGAAGCCGCCTTCTCGGTTACGGGTATATGGCCACGAACCTGGACCCCAAACCCTACACAGCTACCCGGAAGCCGCGTTCGGCCAGATCCGTCTGCTCCTAACCTGGAAGTGAAATTTTCCCCTAGCCGCGTCTCGATGGCAACCGCCTCGGAGGCTGGGGTCACCTCAATACGCTGTCACCTGTGCCCTTCCTGCCTTTTTCCGGAGAAGGAAACACAAGGTGAATCTGAGACTCGAGAACTGGCGTCTGCCGCTGGCGTTCTTATATAGAGGGTTAACTTAATCGCTACCTACGAAGACCCACCTTCCTGACGTCAGCCCGCAAGTTCCCGTGGAGCATCCTGGGTAGGGAGGTTGAATCAGTCACCTACTAGCGGCTTTTTAGGAGCTTTGCTCATGCGCCATCTCTCCCCGGAAGTGGTTCCGGAGGCCGTTTCACCATAGCAACTATCGCTCTGCTCTTCGGAGATTGTTTCGGATTCTTCTCCTTCAGCTACTACAAGGATGGGAGGGGACCCCATCACCTCGCAAAATGATCGAGACGGGGTCCCTTATGACGTTGAGCCAAGCCAGGAAGAGTCAGCCTGGGTGGGAATGGGGCGCGACCACCGCCAGGGGCTGCTGACGGGATGGGTCTGTGCAAGTCCAAGCTGGCCCAGAAGTGCAGGCCTCTGAGGCCTCGGGAGAAGGGTAACATCGCGGGGGTGACTGGCTTGCTGGGGAGAGGGAAGGAGGATGTAGACGAAAGGAAAGGGGTGCAGGTATCTCCCTCTCACCCCCCATTCCATACTTGCGCGCGACACCTCCTCATGACAGTGACACAACTGCGCGTACTCAGCCTTTCCTCGATCCTCTTCCGGACCTGCAGAGTTCCGGGCCCCACGACGGACGGAATCTGTCAACCTGCTCCCCGCCCTCTTGTAGGTTACAGGGCCGTGGAGGAGACCAGGGAGGGGACAGAAGCAGCACAGTTAGCTCTGAGGGCTCAGGGAAGAGGAGAGGTTTCAGCTGAGCCCTGAGGGATGCATAGGAGTTGACTAAACACAGGAGGAGGGAAACAAGAGGCAAGTATTGGACCATAAACTGCAGACGCCTTAAATGTGTCTGGTAGCCTTGAATATTCCTTTCTTCTTCATCCTCTACTAGATGGCAATAATTGTGCCAACTACTGGGAATACGGTGATGGTCATCCTTGCGTTTGTAGGGTACAGAATCTGGCTGGGCTGGGGGGAGACAACAACAAGTAAACAGAAGTCAGGACTGACTGGCCAATGGTGTGGAGGAAATGGGGTTCTGAGACAGGGTGTATTAGAGGTGAGGAGGTTCTTGAGACTTGTTACAAAAGGCCTGGTGGCTGCGGTGTGACTGACCAGAGGGAACTATCTACACAAATAAATGACTGAGGGAAAAAATATCAACGAATGGAGGTTTATTAAGCCCAGAGTTTGAGGATGCACCTGTGCAAAAAGTGCAAACTGTGCCTTTTTTTCCAAAGGGAGGGGGGTTGAAACCTTTACATTTTAAAGGCAACAAAGGATAAAGGTGAAGGGAGGGGTGTGCTTATGAAGCAGTGGATACGTTCTTGTGAGGGCCAAGAAATCTATAAATTTTACATAAAATAAGGAAGTGAGAGAAGCATCAATTATGTAGATATTCCTGGATAGGTAAAAGAATGTCTGATTCAGTGTTGTCTGCAGTCTGTTACCTGTAAGGTAAATTTGTAATTCATTGTTAGTGTCGAAGCCGATGGGATTTAGTTTTAGGTGCTAGACATAGGTACAATTTGTATGTCCTTGCTTATGGGAAGTTAGCAAGAGATTAGCAGATTTTTTTTTTTTTTTTTTTTTTTTTAGACAGAGGCTCACTCTCTCGCCCTGGGTAGAGTGCTATAGGATCAACCTACTTTACAGCAGCCTCAAACTCCTGGGCTCAAGCAATCCTTGCTTCACTCGCCCGAGTAGCTAGGACTACAGGTGCCTGCCACTACTCCTGGCTAGTTTTTCTATTTTTGGTAGAGATAGTCTTATTTTTGCTCAGGCTGGTCTTCAACTCCTGAGCTCAAGCAATTCACCAACCTCAGCCTCCCACAATGCTGGGATTATAGGCGTGAGCAACTGCACCCACACAACAAAAGATTTTCTTAATGAATGATCTGTGGGGCCAACTCTTCACAGGTGCCCCCCACCCCCGCCAGTGTCCACAGGTGCTAATCCAACCCCCTCCCTCTACCCTCGAGCACCACAGACATCCTCAAGTCTGTCCTGATCATCTTCGTGATGGGCGGTCCAGGCAGTGGAAAAGGGACACAGTGCAAGTATATGGCCACCAAGTACGGTCTCTGCCATGTGGGGCTGGGCCAGCTGCTGCGTCAGGAGGCCCAGAGAGGCACCCAGCGGGGCCGGCAGATCCATGACTTCATGCTGCAGGGGCTCTTGGTGCCCACGGTGAGAGCTCATGGGTGGTGGGGAGGGGAAGAAGAGGGGCCATGGGAACAAGCCATGCATGCAGCAAGACCTCAGCTCCTGGCTTGGCCATTGCTTTGTTAGAGTGAGCCTCTTATTTTCCTGTATGTAAAATGGGGAGATCACAACAAAAGGCTGTAGAGAGGTTTGGATGACATTACCCCTATAAAGCATTAGGCAGACTGCCTGGCACTTAAGAACCACCCTGTATAATTAGCTAGTGTTTATTCCCTTCATGACTCTGCAAGTATCACTGAGCTCTTCTGAATCTGCTTCCTCACCTGTAAAATGGAGGGAAACTCGGTACCTCATTGAGGTGATGATTAGATGACACACAAAACCCCTAGCTTCTGGTAGGCATCCCCCGCCAGTAAACCATTGGCCTCTAGTTCTCAGCAGTGGTCTCCCTAGACCAGGCATCCCCAAACTTTTTAAACAGGGGGCTAGTTCAGTATCCCACAGACCGTTGGAGGGCCGGACTATAGTTAAAAAAAAAAACAAAACTATGAACAAATTCCATTGCACACTGCACATATCTTATTTTGAAGTTAAAAAAAGGGGGGGGGCAAAAAAACCAAATCTTTATGATAAACTCAGTATAGTTAATGCCAGAGTAAAAAAAAAAAAAAAAAAAAAAAGGGAACAAATAAAATCACACCGCCTCATGTGGTCCGTGGGCCACAGTTTGAGGACTCCTGCACTAGATCATCAGAGCAGACTCAGAATCCAGGAGCTGAGCAGGACATTGTCACCCTGTCTTTTTTTTTTCTGAGACAGTCTCAAGCTGTCACCCTGGGTAGAGTGCTGTAGTGTCACAGCTCATAGCAACCTCAAACTCTTGGGCTAAGCAATTCTCTTGCCTTAGCCTCCCAAGCAGCTGGGACTACAAGCACCTGCCACAATGCCTGGCTATTTTTTTGTTGTTGTTGCAGTTGTCATTATTTTAGCAGGCCTGGCCCGGGTTCGAACCTGCCTGCTTCAGTGTATGTGGTTGGCGCTCTAACCACTGAGCTATGGGCACTGAGCCTGTCACCCTATCTTCACTTGAGGTCCAGATTGAGGAGGCAAGCTTGCTAGGATGACCCTCATAGAAACTGGTCACCCCAGGGTAATGATCATGATAAGATGTGGGTCTTAGGTGCTGAATCTCACCCCTGCTTCCTTCCCAGGGCATCATCCTAGATATGGTCAGTGACAACATGTTGTCCCACCCGGAATGCCAGGGCTTTCTCATCGACGGCTTTCCCCGGGAGCTGAAACAGGCCCAGGAATTTGAGCGCATCGTGAGTGGCCCCAAAGTGTGTGTGTGTGTATGCCTGCATGTATGTGTCAAGGTGCAAGGCCCATCCCTGCCTCCCAACCTTCGGTAAGCCTGCACAGCTTGGAGAGCAGAGGGGTTGAGACTCCAGGGAGGTTCTGAGAGGAAAATGCAGTGCTTTGTTATCAAGGGACAGTCAAGGTGTTGGAATCTTCTGGAACCCAGGTAAAGAGATAACAAGCTCTTTGGGGGCAAGGAGGAAGTTATTTTATTATCTTTCTGCCTTATTCCCAGCACCTGGGAGATGAACAATTCACCTACTTAGTAGCAGGTGGGTTCTGCCTCTTCCCTAGGCCATAGAAAGGGAGTACATAGCATAGTTGCTCATTCATCTGTTTATTCAACCTCCCAACTGCCCATCCCTGAACTTCTTAGAATAAGACTTGTCCTTGGGTCTGGGTACAGAGTTCATAAGACATGGTCCCTGCTCTTAACAAAGACATTTCTGGTATCATTAAGTGCAATGAAGGACAGAAACACAATGAAGTTCTGGAGGAATAGGAGTGGGTGATTTCAGATTGTGTGGTCCAAGTGGTGACATGGGGACATTGGAGCATTGAGTGGAGGGGGAGATGCTGGCACTGAGCAAGTTGTAGTGGATATGAATTTCTTCAGGTTATCTGTTTTTCTTTTTTCTGTTGGTTGGTTTTATTTATATTGCCATTTTAGGAAAGACTCCTCCCCTCCCTTCCTTTCTTTTTTTAAGAGACAGTATTGCCCAGGCTGGAGTGCAGTGGCATCATCATAGCTCACTGCAGCCTTGAGCTCCTCTGCTCAAGTGATACTCCTGCCTCACCCTTCCCAAAGCTAGGATTACAGTAGCTTGGTGTGCACCACCAAACCTGGCTAATTTTTCTATTTTTTGTAGAGATGGGTGGGCGTGTCTTGCTATGTTGCCCTGGCTGGTTTCAAACTCCTGGCCTTAAGCAATCCTCCTGCCTTGGCCTCCCAGAGTGCTGGGATTACCGGGTCGTGCCACTGAATCTAGGCCAGGTTAATTTTACATCTCACTACGGACTTCAGGTGGGGTGGGGATCATTCCATTCCGTTTTGAGTGGTTAGGCAGGGAACAAGAAACTGCCCTGCAGGCTGTAGGCCTTCTAGGTTTTTCTGGGACTTGCTGGATCCCAGTGAAACTCCCTTTCGAAGAAGTCCTGGCACTTTGATAGAATCCAGAGGTCTTGGGGTCCTGGTGCAGTCAGTTTAAAGAGGGGTTCTTGGGCGCCCTCTCCCGGCCCCGGCGTTCCCCGCGGGCAGAGGTCGGGCCAATTCCTTGCTCTGCGGATCTCACCCCCAGGCCTGGAAGGTAGCAGATGCCCCCGCGGGGTGGATTCCACACGTGGCCGCAAAGTCTCAGAACAAAAGCTGCAAATTCCGACCCCCCCCCGGGGGCCTGTCTGATACACCGTCAACCTGTTGTGCTTGGACTGTGCGGTGCTTCACTTCTCCTTTTTTGGATTCTTGGCCAGCGTTCAACAATGGGGAGCTGACATATCAACCTCCCCAGCTTTTCTCGAAAACCAACTGACTTGGCAGCGTGGGGCCTACAGGTCCCCATGGCAACAGCAGCTTGCGAGCTGTCGGAGCTTTCCCCCAGCAGCGCAGCTCCTGGTGCTCCGCACGGACGCGCTCATCTAACAGAACTTAAAGGGCGCTCGCAGCGGGACCAGAGGGCTGGCCCGGGGTCTCACCCCTTAGGCGGTGGAGCCCAGGCAGCCTTACTTTCAGGTCCCTGATTGTTAACCCCTATGCCGTAAGATGTTCGGAGGGGTGTGCCTTCTGCGCCTCCCCAGCACGCCCGGCAGGCAGTCGAGTTTGTGGCGGTCACTGCGGTAGTCTGCAGGGGTGTCTGAGTGGCGCGGGCGAATCGTATCTAGGAATTAATGTTAATCCTGTCAGATGTGGTGACAGCATTCTGGATGAGCGAGGAAACGCCAGTAACGGGATCTGGGATGTGCTTGAAAATACAGAACCAGCAATAGCGGTAGGAAGTTTAGGCCCAGATACAGCCAGTGTGGCCAAACCGCGACTGTGGTTCAACCTGGGTGTCCAGGGATCGCCCCGACTGCATGCATTTATAATGTTTCCTCACAGACATACTAAAGGCTTCCTTGTTGGCGTTTCCATTCGGAGCGCCGGCGTGCTCAGAGGCTGCAGACACTTCCCCCACCTGGTGAGGGTGGTGGTGGTAATGTGAGAGTCTCTCCCAGGCTTCCCCACCAAAGTCACTGGTTGACTTCAGTCTGTGTGTTTCCCACCTCTGCATACTACTGCCAAGTATTTAGGACTTGGAATTCCATTAACTTCCTTTTTCTACTTAACTTTTTTTTTTTGTAGAGACAGTCTCACTATGTCGCCCTCGGTAGAGTGCCCTGGCGTCACAGGTCACAGCAAACTCCAACTCCTGGGCTTAGGCGATTCTCTTGCCTCAGCCTCCCAACGCCCAGCTATTTTTGTTGTTGGTGCAGTGTTGTACGGTTTGCTGGGGCTGGGTTTGAACCCGCCACCCTCGGTATATGGGGCCGGTGCCATACCACTGAGCCACAGGCACCGCCCAACTTTTTTTTTATTTTGAGACAGAGCGTCACTATGTTGCCCTCCGTAGAGTGCAGTAGGCATCACAGCTCACAGCAACCTCAAACTCTGGGCTTATGCAATTCTCTTGGCTCAGCCTCCCAAGTAGCTGGGGCTACAGGCACCTGACTATTGTTGTTGTAGTTGTCATTGTTGTTTGGCAGGCCCACTGGGTTCAAACCTGCCAGACCTAGTACATGTGGCTAGCGCCCTAACCACTGAGCTACAAGCGCTGAACCTTAACTTTTTTTTAAAAGACAAAGATATCAGTTTTGATGATGGAAAGTTAATGTCACCTGCCATGCAGATAACTGTAAAAATAAATACATATCAATGTCTATTTCCTGATTTTGATGTTGGATGACCATCCAGACATCCCCATTATGGGACCTGGGCAAAGGGTCCTCTCGTTGGACCCACTGGGGCCTCTCTATTCTCTCTGAGAATATTTGCTGTGAGTCTATAATTAATAAAAAAATTTTAATGTATATTTTATCACAATTTTTTTAAATTAATTTTTTTTTTTTTTTTTTTTAGACAGAGTCTCACCCTCATTTGAATGCTATGGCATCATAGCTTACAACAATCTCAAACTCTTGGGTTCAAGTGATTGTCTTGCCTCAGCCTTCCAAATAGCTGGGACTACAGGCACCCACCAGAGTGCCCAGCTATTTTTTAGAGGCAGGGTCTTGCTCTTGCTCAGGTTGGCCTTGAACTTGTGAGCTCAGGGAATCTGCTCACCTTGGCCTCCCATGTGCTAGGATTACAGACAGGCATGAGCCATCACGCCCAGCAAGGCCTGGCTATTTTTTAGAGATGGGGTCTCACTGTAGCTCAGGCTGGTCTCAAACTCCTGAGTTCAGGTGATCTACCCACCTCAGCCTCCTAAAAGTGCTAGGATTACAGGTGTGAGCCACTGTGCCTGGTGATAAAAATAAAAATTTAAGTTCATAAGTATTGGTTGGATACTGTGGCTCATTCCTGTGATCTTAGCACTTTGGGAGGCAGAGGTAGGAAGATCATTTGAGCTTAGGAGTTCGAGATCAGCCTGAGCAAGAACAAGACCCCATCACTACAAAAAACTTAAAAAATTATCCAGGTATAGTGATTATCTGGGTGTAGTAATTCTAGAAGCCGAAGGATTGCCAGGATTTTGAAACCAGGCTGGGCAACATTGCAAGACCTCGTTTCTACAAAAAATGTAAAGATTTAACCAAGTGGCTCGGCACCTGTGGCTCAAGCGGCTAAGGCGCTAGCCACCTGAGTTGGCGGGTTCAAATCCAGCCCGGGCCAGCCAAACAACAATGATGGCTGTAGCCAAAAAATAACCGGACGTTGTGACGGGTGCCTATAGTCCCAGCTACTTGGGAGGCTGAGGCAGGAAAATCACTTGAGCCCAGGAGTTGGAGGTTGCTGTGAGCTATGATGCTACAGCACTCTACCCAGGGGGACAGCTTGAGGCTCTGTCTAAAAAAAAAGAAAAGAAAAAAAAATTTAACCAAGCATGATGGCACTTGCCTGTAGTCTCAGCTACTCAGGGGGATGAAGCAGCAGGATGGCTTGAACCCAGGAGTTTGAGGTTGCTGTGAGCTATGGAGACACCACTGTACTGTAGCCTGGGGCAACAGAGTGAGACTCTGTCAAAAAAAGAGGAAAGGAAGGAAGGGAGGGAGGGAGGAAGGAAAGGAAAGAAGAAGGAAAGGGGGGGGGACATGCTGTGAGGCTAAACTTAGGTGTCAAATGAGGTCCATGCCTTGTACCTGAAGGGCAAGTATAGTTCTCTCCTAATCCAGCTGTGGCCACCCTCCTTGCCTGGGACTTGTTGGCAGTTGTCCTAGAGAAAGTTCCACGTTTGGGATTTGTGCATGTGCTGCCTTCTGGTATCATTTAACTTATTCCTCCTTCCCTCCTTTCCCCCTCACACTGAAGGATAATTACTGGATTACTCAGATTCAGATTCAGTATTTTTTTCCCATTCATAACATTTAGTTTATATTTCTAAAAGATGAAGCCTTTTGTAAAAATCATAGCACTTCCTAAAGAATAAAGCTAACTCATTACTAAAAAAAAAAAAAAAAAAGGCATAGCAATTCCATGATTACACCCTAATACCCTAATATCACCAAGTCATGAATTGATACACAAATATCGGTGACGATTTTGATCTTTATATACTTATTTCTTGTTTTAGTCAGGATTCAAATAAGGCGGACCCATTGCAGTTGGTTGATTTGTGTCTTATGCTTCTTGTGCCCTACAGGTACTCCTACTATCTCTGTCTCTTTATTTTTCCTTGTGATTTATTTATTAAAGAAACTGGTCTTTGGTTTTTGTTAGTTTCAAACAATGAGCAGTTTGTTGATTGCAAAGCATTTTTTTTTTAGACACAGAGTCTCACTTTGTCACCCTGGGAAGAGTGGCCTGGTGTCATAACTCACAGCAACTTCTAGCTCTTGGGTTTAGGAGATTCTGTTGCCTCAGCTTCCCGAGTAGCTGGGACTACAGGTGCCCGCCACAATACCCAGACATTTTTTGTTGCAGTTTGGCTGGGGCCAGGTTCAAATCGGCTACCCTCGGTATATGGGTCGGCGCCCTACTCACTGAGCCAAAGGCGCCTCCCTGCAAAGCATTTTTATTTATTTTGTTTTTTATTTTTGGTCTTTTGAGAAAGTCTCACTCTGTTACACTGGGTAGAGTGATATGGCATCACAGCTCACAGCAACCTCAAACTCCTGGGCTCAAGTGATTCTCTTGCTTCAGCCTCCCAAATAGCTGAGATTACAGGCGCCTGCCACTACAACCAGCTATTTTTAGTAGAGATGGGGTCTCACTGTTGCTCAGGCTGGTCTCAAACTCCTGAGCTCAAGCAATCTACCTGCCTCAGCTCCCAGAATGCTGGGATTACAGGTGTGAGCCACTCACCCAGCTGCAAAGCATTCTCAAAAAAACATGTTCCTCTCTATATATTTCTTGTAAATTGGTATTATGTTCAGGTCTCAAACGCACTTTTTTGTAGGTGATGTGAACTTCCATCAGGCCATGGTTGGTTTGTTTATTTTCATTTTTTTATTTTTAATTATTTTTGTTTTTGTTTTTTAGAGACAGGATCTGGCTCTTGTCTCCCAGACTGGAGTGCAATGGTGCTGAAATACAAACAAAGTGATCCTCCTGCCTCAGCCTCCCAAGTAGCTGGGGATTACAGATATACACCACGATGTCTAATTAATTCTTGTAAACAATTTTTTTTATTGGCCAGGTGTACTAGCCTATAATCCTAGCACTCTGGGAGGCTGAGGTGGGAGGATTCCTTCCTCTCAAGAGTTCTAGAACAGTCTGAGGAAAAGTGACACCCTGCCTCTACTAAAAATAGAAAAAATAACAGGGTATCATGGCAGGCGCCTGTAGTCCCAGACACTTGGGAGGCTGAGGCAGGAGGATCACCTCAGTACAGAAGTTAGAGGTTGCTGTAGTCTGGGCAACAGAGCAAGACTCAGTCTTGAAAAAAAAAGAATTTTTTTCCCATAGAGATAGGGTCTCGCTATGTTGCCTGGGCTAGTCTCAAACTCCTGACCTCAAGTGATCCTCCTGCCTCAGCCTCCCAAAATGCGGAGATTGCAGGCATTTTATTTTTTAAATGTGTTATGTATTTAATGTTCACTGGGGCCCAGCTGTGGGAAGCTTTTTTTTTTTTTTTTTTGAGGCAGAGTCCCACTCTGTCACCCTGGATAAGCACAATGGTATCAGCCTAGCTCACAGCAACCTCAAACTCCTGAGCTCAAGCAATCTATGCATCTCAGCCTCCCAGAGTGCTAGGATTACAGGCGTGAGCCACAGCGCCCAGCCCCAGTTGACAGTCTAGAGAAAGTGGGATAAACAAAGGTGTGTGTCATGCTCCCAAAATTCTTTTTTTTTTTGAGGTAGAGTCTTACTTTATCGCCCTCGGTAGAGTACTGTAGCATCACAGTTCACAGCAACCTCCAAATCCTGGGCTTAGGCGATTGTCTTGCCCCAGCCTCCCGAGTAGCTGGGACTACAGGTGCCTGCCACAATGCCTGGTGATTTTGTTGTTGTTGTGGCAGTTTGGCCAGGGCCAGGCTTGAACCTGCCACCTTCGATATGTGGGGCTGGCACCCTACCCACTGAGCCACAGGTGCCACCCCCAAAATTCTTCTTCCATCAAAATGTCATGATGGTGGAAACTGTCTACCCCAGAGCAGCTTGGTTCTTCTAGTGCCTACTCGGTGAACTGGTGTAAAATTGGTGTAGAGCTCTGCAACTCAATACCGCTGGGGTTTACATTACTTCAGGAGGCTCCTGGATGCCTTGTTGCCCTGCTTGTCGTAAGAAGTCTGCTGTGAGCAGACCAAAATGTAAATGTTGAAATGCTAACCCCCAGTCCTTCAGAATATGCCTGTTTTTGCAGTTAGTATCTTTAAAAAGGGGAACGGGGCTCGGTGCCTGCAGCAAGGGTGCCAGCCACATACACTGGAGCTAGTGAGTTCGAATCCAGCCCAGGCCCACCAAACAACAATGAGAACTAGAACCAAAAAATAGCCAGGCAGGGTGGTGCCTGTGCCTCAGTGAGTAGGGCGCTGGCCCCATATACCAAGGGTGGCAGGATCGAACTCGAACCCTGACGAAACTGCAACAAACAGTTGTGGCGGGCAACTGTAGTCTTAGATACTTGGGAGGCTGAGGGAAGAGAATTGCCTAAGCCCAAAAGCTGGAGGTTGCTGTGAGCTGTGATATCACAGCACTCCACTGAGGGTGAAAAAGTAAGACTCTGTCTCTAAAAAAATAAAAATTAAAAATAGCTGGGCGTTGTAGTGGGTACGTATAGTCCCAGTTATTTGGGAGACTGAGGCAAGGGAATTGTTTAAGCACAAGAGTTTGAGGTTTCTATGAGCTATAATGCCACCGCACTCTACTTAGGGGGCCAAAGTGAGAATCTGTCTCAAAAAAAAGGGGGGGTGTCAAAAAAACAACAAAGCTCTGTAGAGGGGACCCTAATGCAATATGACTGCTCTCCTTATAAGAATAGAGTAGGACCCAGACAGGCACGAAGGGGGGACCATGTAAGGACGTAGACATGGACAGAGGGGTGACCGTGTGAGGACACAGGGGAAACGCTCAGAGGGGTGACCATGTGGGGACATGGGAAACGCAGTGAGGGGTGACCATGTGGGGACACAGGGGAAACGCAGTGAGGGGTGACCGTGTGAGGACACAGGGAAAACGCTCAGAGGGGTGACCGTGTGAGGACACGGGGGAAACGCAGTGAGGGGTGACCGTGTGGGGACACGGGGGAAACGCAGTGAGGGGTGACCGTGTGGGGACATGGGGGAAATGCAGTGAGGGGTGACCGTGTGGGGACACGGGGGATACCCAGTGAGGGGTGACCGTGTGGGACATGGGGGAAAGGCAGTGAGGGGTGACCGTGTGAGGACACAGGGGAAAGGCAGCTGTCTGTCATGTGAGAGAGGCTCAGAAGGAACCTACCCTGCTCGAACCTGATCTCAGACTTCCAGCCTCTAGAACTGTGAAGTGAATCATTTCTTTGAGTTCAGACCTGCAGTATTTTGTTACAGCAGCCCCACTAACTCATGCAGTGTCAGAGTGACTGCTGCAAAATGCACCATCAAACTCTTCTCTAATTGTTTGACTTGTTGCTGATCTGAGTCAGCTATTTTTTTAAGTGGTGCAAAACTGCAATTTTTTCTTACGGTCGGTTTCTCCACATATTACCTGGAGTTTTTTTCCTAAAGAAGAATTATTTCTTTTTTGTTATCCTGAAATATATATTCTGCAAGAAAGTTGGGATAAGGCCAGGCACAGTGGTTCATCCCTGTCATCCTAGCATTCTGGGAGGCTGAGGCGAGTGGATCGCATGAGCTTGGATGCCTGAGCAGTAACAAGACTCTATATCTGTACTAAAAATAGAAAAAATTAACCTGGCATTGGGTGGGCACTGTAGTCCTAGCTACTTGGGAGGCTGAGGCAAGAGGATCTTTTTCTTTTTCTTTTTTTTAAATTTAAGACAGAATCTCACTATGTCACCCTGGGTAGAGTGCTATAGCATCACAGCTCACAGCAACCTCAAACTCTTGGGCTTGAGGGATTCTCTTGCCTCAGCCTCCCAAGTAGCTGGGAATACAGGTGCCTGCCACAACGCCTAGCTATTTTTTTGGTTGCAGTTGTCATTGTTTAGCAGGCCCCGGGCTGGCTTCTAACCCTCCAGTCTTGGTGTTATGTGGCCAGTGCCCTAGCTGCTGAACCACAGGTGCCAAGCCAAGGGGGTCTCTTGAGCCGGGAGTTTCAGGTTGCCGTGAGCTAAGATGCCACAGCACTCTACCCAGGGCAACAGAGTGAAAAAGAAAAAAGAAAAGTGGGATAAGTCTTTCCTTTTAATAGCCAATTTTAGGTTAAGGAGTTGGTATCACAGTTGCACCGATGGTGACAATGAGGCTCCATTGTATTTTGTGCTCCTTTGTTTTATTCTCTGTATCGTCACTTTGAACTCATGGCTTTTCACATATTCCATGTGTTTTAATCGATTCCAGTCATTTTTCTTTCTAATACTCAAGTGGTCACATCCTGGGGCAAGAGCAGCCCCTTCACGCTAACACTGGTGTCCCTGTTGAAGGCTCCTTTGCTTTCTGGAATAAGACTTAGAAATCCCACATTTCACATGTCCTTTTTAGTTCTGGAATGGGCCATTTCTCCAAGGAGCCCTTTCTTTGTGGGGCACAATTTTGGGAACAAAGAGTACACATTGGTATTGGGTTGTCATCGCTTTCAGGCCCTCCCAGCAGACGGAGCCAGGAAACGTACTCTTGTAAAGAGAGAAAAAAAAAAAAAAGCACAAGTCACAAGTTCATAGTTCTAGTTCACACATAACCTTTAGTGTTTTTCCTTCTCTTTTCTCTTTCCCTAAACATTTTTTCCTAATACCATAAACATACTTATTTGTATGATATCATTAGCTACAAAATAGTTTCAAAACAACATACCAATGTTAACTACTAAGAATAAGACTGTATGTATTGAAACATCACTACTTAGCCCATAAACATGTACAATTCTTATGTGTCAATTTTTTTTTTTGAGACAGTTTCACTTTGTTGCCCTCGGTAGAGTGCTGTGGCATCACAGCTCACAGCAACCTCCAGCTCTTGGGCTTAGGCTGTTCTCTTGCCTCAGCCTCCCAAGTAGCTGGGACTACAGACACCCACCAAAAGACGGGGCCCACCACCCTCGGTATATGGCGCCCTACTCACTGAGCCACAGGCGCCACCTATATATGTCAATTTTTTAAATGTAAAAAGAAATTTAAACAAGTATGAAATTACTGAAGTAAATTTAATCTTCCTGTGCAGCTCTAGTTCTCCTTATAAAATACAGTTGTCCCTCATTATCTGTGGGGATTGGTTCCTGGCCCTCCCTTGGATGCCAGAATCCACGAATGGTCAAGTCTCTGACATACAGTGAATGTAATATTTGCACAGAACCTACACATATTCTCCTGTATACTGTGAATCATCTCTAGATTACTTATAAGGCCTAATACAATGTAAATGCTATGTAAATTACTTGTTACACTGTATTGTTTAGGGAATAATGACAAGGGGGAAAAAGTCTGTACTTGTTTAGTACAGATGCAATTGTTTTCCTTTTTTTTTTTTTTAATATTCTACATTCAACCTTGAAGATGCAATTTTTTTCTCCATATATATATATATATATATTTTTTTTTTTTTTTTTTTTTTTTGACAGAGTCTCACTTTATTGCCCCCAGTAGAGTGCCCTGGCGTTACAGCTCCCAGCAACTCCAACTCCTGGGCTAGGTGCTTCTCTTGCCTCAGCCTCCCAAGTAGCTGGGACTACAGGCGCCCACCACAATGCCCAGCTATTTTTTTTGTTGCAGTTTGGCTGGAGCCGGGTTCAAACCTGCTACCCTCAGTATATGGGGCTGGCGCCCTACCCACAGAGCCACAGGCGCTGCCCACTCCCCAAATATTTTCAGTCTTCACTTGATTGAATGCATGGATGTGGAGCCCATGGATATTTCACTGGGTCACGTGAAATAATTTTCTCTGTGTCATTATGTAATGAAATTGATACACAGTTGAGTCATTTCTTTCTGTTTTGCAATACTTAAAGATTGCTTTTCCAGGCTTGGCAACTGTGGCTCAAGTGGTTAAGGCGCCAGCCATGTATACACCTGAGCTGGCGGGTTCGAATCCAGCCTGGGCCTGCCAAACAACAATGATGGCTGCAACCAAAAAATAGCTGGGTGTTGTGGCGGGTGCCTGTAGTCCCAGCTACTTGGGAGGCAGGAGAATCACTTGAGCCCAAGAGTTGGAGGTTGCTGTGAGCTGTGATGCTACAGGACTCTACCAGGGTGACAGCTTGAGGCTCTGTCTCAAAAAAAAAAAAAAAAAAAAGATTGCTTTTCCAAATTTAATTTGTGAGCTGGCAAATTATTTCATGATTCCAAAGTCAAAGCCACATAAAAAGGTGTATCCAGAGAGATCCTGTTTTTATCCCTGTCTACTCTCACCCTGGCTTGTGCCCTCCTTCCTTCATGGGATCCTTTTTCATTAGGTTTCAGTTTGTCCCTCTGCTATTTCTTTTTGTAAATACAAAATAGATGTGTGTATATGTTCTTCTTTTTATTTTATATATACTATTCTTCAACTTTTTTACTTACTTTATGGTAGATCCTGAAGACCCCACATCAGGACCAAGAGATCTTTCTTGTCCCTTTTTACAACTGCATAGTATTCTATTATATCATGTAGCTACATGCTCATGTATTCAACTGATCTCACATGGAGCCTCCTTTTGAAACTGTGACTTTTGTATACATGCAGTGCAGGCTATTGGTTTCCATATGTTAACTTTATATCCTGTTATTTTATCAGATTCTTCTAAGTCTGTATTAGCTGATCTGTTGATGTTCTTAGGTTTTCCAGAAATATAATCACATCATCTGCAAACAGACATGTTTTACCTCCCTCTTTACACTTTTGCTTTCTTGAATTGCTTTGTTTCATCTCATTGCCTTTAGCTAACCCTCTCAAATTTTACTAGCTCAGATTTGCCACTTAAAAAGTGGCAACAGTGGGCAGCATTATCTTGTTGCTGACTTTAGTGGGAAAGCAAAAGTTTCCCCATTAAGTAAGATGCAGACAGAGGAAATATTTAGCAATTCCTGATAGTTATCTTTTACAAATCATTTAAAATCAGGAATGCGTGCTGAATTTTATTAATTGCACTTTCTGTTTTTATGAGGGTGATCATATGGGTTTTTTTCTTGCCTAGATGTTAAGACAACAAATTGCATTCAACCACTCTTGCTTTCCTGGAATGAATCCCACCCACTTGATTGTGATTGTATATATATATATATATATATATATATATATATATAAATGTACTGCTAGATTCTCTTTTACAAGGAAATTCTGAAGCAGTGGGGAGAAGGTAGAGTGGCACCTTGAGGTGAACCCAGCAGTGATAAGCTAGTGTGGGGGGGGGGCACCTACCTTCTCCAGTCAAAGTTATCTGGGATGGAGGAAGCCAAATCAGGAGCCCTTAAATCCATCTCAAAAGAAATACCTCAACTTAAATATTCATCCATGAGGAAGCAGTTAAATAAAATATAGTGGCTTGGCACCTATAGTTCAGCGGTTAGGGCACCGGACACATACACCGGGGCTGGCATGTTGGAATTCAGCCCCGGCATGCCAAACAACGATAACTACAACAACAACAACAACAAAAATAGCCAAGCATTGTGGCAGTCATCTTTAGTCCCAGCTACTTGGCAGGCTGAGGCAAGAGAATTGCTTTAGCCCAAGAGTTTGAGGTTGCTGTGAGCTGTGACACCAGAGCACTCTACCTAGGGTTACATTGTCAGAGTCTGTCATAAATAAATAAATAAATAAATAAATAGGGTTACATTGTCAGAGTCTGTCATAAATAAATAAATAAAATAAAATAAAATAAAATAAATGAAATGAAATACAGTATATGGGCAGCACCTGTGGCTGAGTGGGTAGGGCAACGGCCCCATATACTGAAGGTGGCAAGTTCGAACCCGGCCCCTGCCAAACTGCAACAAAAAAATAGCCAGGTGTTCTGGTGGGCACCTGTAGTCCCAGCTACTGGGGAGGCTGAGGCAAGAGAATCTTCTAAGCCCAGGAGCTGGAGGTTGCTGTGAGCTGTGATGCCATGGCACTCTACCGAGGGTGATAAAGTGAGACTCTGTCTCAAAATAAATAAATAAATAAAATACGGTATACCCCTATGACAGAGTGCTATATATAGTGGTTAAAAAGAATTGGACAAGACCAGCCTGAGCAACATAACAAGGACTCCATCTCTACAAGAAACAGAAAGACCTGTTACATCCCACCTACTTTGGAGGCTGAAGTGGGAATATGGCTTAACCCTAGGAGTTGGAGGCTGCAGTGAGCTATGATGACACTGCACTCCAGCCTGAGTGAGAAATAGAGTGAGACCCTGTGTCAAGAAAAAAAGAATCAGCAAATGCCTTACTTGCCAATGTGGAACCATCTCAAGCTCTGCTAAGTGAATGAAGTTGTAGCCAATTCAAAGTCTTTACTATTTGTATAAAAAAGGTGGGACTGAATATCAGGACTATCTTTGCTTGAACCCCAAATGCCTGCAGAGCTCCAGAAGGAGACACAGGAGAAGGTGACCAGGGTGCCTCCAGGGCAGGGGGAAGCTGGGTGACTGGGGACAATAAGGCAACTCTTCACTCCCTGTGTGTGTATGTGTGTGTGTGTGGGGGGGATTTGGCTGCGAAGATCCCATTATACCTCTCCAGAAGATAAATATGTGAAACTCAAACTAAAAAAATAAAATAAGGGCTCAGTGCCTGTAGCTCAGTGGTTAGGGTGCCAGCAACATTCACCGGAGCTGGCAGGTTCAAATCCAGTCCAGGGCTGCCAAACAATGACAACCACAACCAAACAATAGCCAGGCGTGGTGGGTGCTGTCCCAGCTACTTGGAAGGCTGAGGCAAGAGAATCACTTAAGCCCAAGAGTTTCAGGTTGCTGTTAGCTGCCACGGCACTAACAGTTAGATGCCACGGCACTCTACCCAGGGTGACATAGTGAGACTGTCTCAAAATAAAAAAAATAAAATAATAAAAATAATAAAATAGCCAGGGAGGCCTATTTTTTATCTGCCTGTGTGACACTAAACTGCTCGTCTCTGGAGAGCTGGGGTGTGGGGGCCAGTGCATCCAGCCCCATCCTCACCAGTCCTCTTGGCCGGGTCCTAGGTGGGCCGGGCTCCCAATGCTGTCATTGTGTTCGACTGCTCCATGGAGACAATGGTACGCCGAGTGCTGGGCAGGGGCAAGGTAGAGCACAGAGCTGACGACTCGGAGTCTGCCATCCGGCAGCGCCTGGAAACTCACTACACCTTGTGTGAGCCTGTCCTGACCTTCTACCAGCAGAAAAACCTTCTGCGAAACGTAGGTGCTCCCCGCCTGCTGCTCACTGCACCCCTGGGGAACAGGGTCATGGGGCAGCCTTCACTGTCCCTGGGTACATTCTGGGCACTGTGGTCCAAGGGGCTGTGACTAAATTTAAGCTCTAAACACAATTGCCAAATTAAAGGTCTTTTAGAACCTAGCCAAAGAATATAAAGTCATAAAGAATGGTCAACCCCAGTGCCACTCAAATCCACCCACCTGTATTCCCAAGGGTGGACACAGCCATACCTTAATATTCTTAAGGGGACCCACCCAGTTTCTGTATCTTAGGAAAATAAAAGGACTTTGGCTATATCCTCATCCCTATCTGAAGGTAATCTCCTGAGATATGCCATGTCCTGCTTCAGCCAAGGCTCAAGTGAAGGACAGCGATGCCCTTGGACCTAGCCTTGGCTCCTGTGGGCAGGAGATGGGGGAGCTGGAAAGCACTTCCCAGCACAACCCTTCCTCCTACAGGTGACACAGGACTGCTCTGCTTGGGTCTCAGGCCTAAACTTTTGTTCCCCCTTTCCCTAGATCCTGGCAGAAGCGGCACCAGAGAACATTTTTGCCAAGTGCTGCTCTGTCATTGAAAGTCTACAGTGAGACCAGAGGGGCTGGGGGCCCGGCCATGCTCCTCACCCCGTAACCTGTACAGGTCTCAGGAAAGGCATGGGGCCTGGAGGTGAGACTTCTGGTGAGTGGGACAATCACCCCCATGGCCTCAGCAACAGCTTCTCTTCCTGGGTCTGTTCCTCTACTAGGTGGGTTGATCAGGGGCCACTAACATGCCCACCTGGGTGGGTGCCTGACACAGCCCTACCTAAAGGCAGAAGCTATTACTGGTTCCTGTCAACCCGTGGCATTTTGATGGAGACTCAGGGTTTTTTTTTTTTTTTTTTTCCAGTTACAGGGCTGGTGAACTACACCTTTGAGCCACAGGCGCTACCTGAGACCGTTTTTAAATGGTACTGAACTCTGACCTGTATGTAGTGTGCTTCAGAACATTTGTCCCTGGACAGAGCTCAGGGGGTCCCTCAGTGCCCCCTCCTGCCAAGCACTGGCACAGGGCACGTTTCCACCTCAGAGATCTGAACCTTAACAGGCCAGGGCCAGGCCGCCTCCTGTGAGGCACACCATACTGTGTCTGCCTGGTGCCTGTGTCCATGGGAACCTTGTCCCTGGTGGCCCTTCTGGGTGCCTTCCTCCCCACATGGAGGTGGGAATTGCATCTCATTCTCACTGGCTGAGTCTTGTTCCAGCAAACACAATTGTGGCCAGCATGCATTTTTTTTTTTCTTTTAACCAAATGCACTTTATTTAAACCAAAAAGGGGTGGGGAGGGGAAGAATTAAGAAAGCACAATGCACCTGCAGAAAACTATTTCCTCTTGTATTTGTTTTCTTAAAAAAACAAAACAAAACAAAACACAAAGCTTATAATCTCCAATCATTATCAGGATATTTTTCCTTTGTAACAACATCTATAAACAACAAACATTTGCTTCAAACTACAGGGAAATAAGGAGGGTGGAGAAAGAGATAGGGAGACAGACAGCACCCAGCAGACACGGGGAGATTTTGTTATCATTTATTTGTGAAGTTAAAAACGAGCGATAAAAAGTAAAAACTGCCATACAATTTTTTTTTGTTTTGTTCTCATTTTGTTTTCAATTTCAATCTCCTCTTGAACAGATGAAAAGACAACAGATCAGACCAGTCCTGGGAGGGGGGACGGGTAGGGTGCAGGGAGCTGAGCCAGGGTGGGAGGAGGAGGAAAAAAAGAGAGGGGCTTGGCTGCTGGGGGAGGAGGAGTCCTGAAATACCAACACCTGGTCCAAGGAATGTTCCAACTCTAACTAAGAAAAAGAAATAGCAAGAGTGACTTTTTTTTACTTTTTAAAAGTTTATTTTAAAAACAAGAGGGCCAAGGGTGGTAGAGAGAAAATGAATTGCTTTATCCTCAGAGAGGCAGTTTTGGGAAGGCTGGGGGTGGGGAGTATAGATTTTTATTTATATATATATATATAATTTTATAAGTTTTGTTTTGCTCTTTGTATTTTTAACTTTAAACTTTTTTTGGCAGAAATTTAGTTCTTACTATCTTCTATGGCTGGCTCAACATGAAGGATCTCAATTTTGAAAGAAAAAGCATGTGAGACACACAGAATGAGCGAGAGAGTGAGAGCCGGGCACGCCCCTGCCGCTCCCTGCGAGCTGCTCGCTGGAGGGCTCCCCTGGCACCCCCCCATAGCAGCCATCGCTCTCTCGCCAAACAAACAAAAACCAGAAAAAAAAAAGCCCCCAAACAGAACAAAATGGAAAAAAAAAATAAAGATTTTTCACAGATGAAGAAGTTCACATTCATTCGATTCATTGAGCCTGCGGAGAGGGAAGAGATAGGAATTGGTCACTACAGGAGGGAGGGTAGGAAACTAGGGGGTGGTGAAAGAGGAGGGGCTGGAACACCCATGAGCACAGGGGCCAGAAGCCCCTCCCAAATGTCAGCTGGCTCAAGCTGGAAGGATGCTGCTAGTTAACTGTCTAGTCAAGTGCTCAGGGGACTTGGCTGCAGTCGCACTCTGCTCCTTGATGGAGGAGGAAGGACAGGACAGCAGAGGAGAGAAGCAGGGCCGCAGAGGGGTAGAGGCAGAGAGGGGAGATAAGAGAAGCACGCTTAGGGTTGGAGGGAAGGGGGTGCCCTCTGTCTTCAGGAAGGCGGACAGCTCCCGGCACATCACAACATGAACAATTTCAGAGATAACGGTGTCCCCACAACACCCCTGTGAGGTAGGTTGGAAGGTGGCAACGATCTTCATGCCCACTTCACAGACAAGACTGGGACACGAGGCGAGTGCGAGCATAGGCTGAGCCCAGCAGGGCAGGGCTCCTGGGCCAGCCCCTTGTCCCTGCCAGAGCCTGGCCGCCTGCAACAGTCACTTGGACACTTCTTTTTGAGAAAAAAGATGGTGGGTTTCAACAAAAGAAAGAATAAAAAGAACAAAAACCAAAGAAGTGATGCTGAGAAGGGGAAAAAAGTAAGACGTTTTCTTCCCAAGTGGCCAGATTGCAGGTGAACCAGCAGCCGGGATGGACCCCCGTCTGAGCTGTCTGCCTGCCCCCACCCCAGGACTACCCAGCAGTTCCAAAGTTCCGCCTGTGTCTCGCGCTCTCCCCCAGCATCATGACAGTGGTACACAGGAACAAGCAGCTGGTGGAGGGAGGCTTCTTCATTTAACCTCTGGACCCAGCATACACTCCCCCGGCGGTGCGTGGGGGCTCCTGGAGACCTCTGGCCACATGGCCCCAGCTGCAGGCATCAAGGGCACACCCCGCAGGGGAAGGGATTTCCGGCACTACCCACTAAGGCAGGATGAACGGTGGCCGGGGGTTGGAAGGAAAAAGGAGGAGGAGGAGGGTGGCAATTCCCACTTGCCTGCTGCTGTCCCTGCTGTGTGGGAGGTGGCTGGGGGCCGCCGGGACCTGGTGTCTGTCCGTAGTAAGCGGCCTGCTGTCTGTAATACTCAGCCCAGGCGGCACTGTAGTCTGGCTGGGAGCCTGGGGGTGCTCCAGGACCCCCACTGGTGGCCACTTGTGCTATGGGTAGACACGGACGTGTGAGGGGTTGTGGATAAGCGCTGCTTGCCCCCCAGCACCCTAGCATGGGTGGCTGCTCACCCTGCTTCTTGTAGTACTCCTCCCATGCCTTTGTGTAGTCCTGCTGTGGGGGCGCTCCAGGCTGCTGGGGCTGCTGGCCTATTGGGGCACTCGGAAAAGTCAGAGGGCACCCCTCTCAGGCAGAACTGAACCCCGTTCCAGCCACACTGCAGACTTACCGATCTTTTTGTAGTATTCTTCCCAGGCCTTAGTGTAGTCTGACTGGCCGGTGGGCGGGGGCTGAGGGGGCTCACCCTGAGCAGGTGGGGCTGCGGGGGCTGGCGCTGGGCCCGGCACAGGGCCTGGGGGCTGCTGGTAGTAGTGTGAGTAGTAGGCGGCCCAAGCAGCATTGGGGTCTGCGGCTGCAGCAGCCGCTTTGCCTGAAGAAGGAAGGTGAGTCCAGGCTAAGGGGGTGGGAGCCAGAACCAAGCCCCACTCTCACCAGCTGGCCCCTACCACTTACTTGGGTCATGAGGCGCAGGCGGTTGCCACTGGGGGTAGGTGTTGCCCCATCCCTGGGGTGGGTACTGGTGAGGAGGGGGCCCCCCGGCACTACAGAATCAGAGGAGAAAGGTAACATGTGAGCAGAGGTGCTGGAGTGGCCATAGCTGCCCAGCCAAGGGGTAGGGATGGGTGCATACTAGAAGCCCAGACCACTCAGCTCAACAGTGTGCCCAGGGAAGACATGCCACACACAGCACAGCAAAGCAAAGGACAGAAATGGTGTTGATTCTCAAGTATGTAAGATGCAAGTCCCCAAATTCACTATGCACAAAATGCTATCTGTGACTTACAGGGAAAACACCATGACCAACAACAATCACCTATTTCATTAATTTCTATAAAAACAGGCTGGACTAGGTCCCAAAAAGCAGGGCTTTGGAAGAAGAGCTGGGCTTCTCTTGGGGATGTAACTGGAAATGTGCCCTATAAACCCTGTGGCTAGCAGGGCAACCCCTATACCCCAAAGCCCAGACAGTTGAGAAAAATACTCACTGAGGGGGGGCCCCTGGCGGCCCCTGGTTGAAGGGCCCGGGATTGAAGGGCCCCATTGGGCCTGCAGGGCCTGGTCCCCCAGGACCTGGTCCCACTGGACAAAGAGGACCCTGGAGGGAAGAAAAAGCAAAGACGGTGAGCAACAAGGGAGCAGGGTGTGTAGCCTAAGCACCTGGCACCCTCCTGGAGCCCACCTCGATTTTCTCCTCAATGAGCTGCTTGGCGTGGTCAATCTGTTGGGGTGAGCCCCGGATGATGAACAATTTGAAGTTGGGGTCCCCATTGGGTGGCAGCTGCCGGGAGATCTCTACGAAGGCGCCTGTCTGCTGGTTTATCGCTTTCACATTCTCACCACCTGCAGTGAGCCACAGACTATGAAGAGAGAGTGGGGGGAGAACACCTAGTGGGTTGGGGGGCACAGGGTACAGAAGGGCCACTCACCTCGGCCAATGACCAGCCCACACTTGTGAGTGGGGATGGAGAAAGTCATCTCCCCACCAGGGGGACCCCAGTTGCCTTGGCCTCTTCCTCGGCCCCGACCCCCTGGGGGCATGCCGGGACCTCCTGGAGGGCCTGGGGGACCACTCTGTTAGACAGGAAGGAGGAGAATGAACATGAGGAGCCAGCCTGGCTCTGGAGTGTCTCTGGGTGGACTGTGCTAGTCTCCCCCCAGCACTTCCCTGCCTCCCAGCATGCTCCAGGTCCTACCCTGAGGCTCTGAAGGAGATCATTGATGATCCGAGCAGCATGCTCACACCTGTCCGGGGGTCCCATTATGTGGGCAATCTTCTCAGGACCTGTCCCATCATCTGAAGCCAGCACCAAGAGAACAGAGAGACTGATTTAAAAGAAAAGCCAATCTCCAACCCCCTGCAACATCACTCCTTCAGAGCAGACTCTTGCCATGCCACACTGTGTAATGCGGCATTCCAGACTCAAGTGTGTGGTTCCCTGGACCCCACTTCCTTAGGACCTGGGAAGGGGTAGCCAAGCTAGGAGGTTGCTTGAGGCTTCTTCCAGCATTTGACACCCCTGATCTAACTAGTGAGTTTCACAGAAGTAACATCTTGGGCAGACATGGTGGCTCATGCCTATAGTCCTAGCACTCTGGGGTAACAAGGCGAGTAGACTGCCTGAGCTCACAGGTTTGAGACCAACCTGAGCTAGACCGAGACCCTATCTCTAAAAAATAGCCAGGTGTTGTGGCCAGCACCTGTAGTCCCAGATACTTGGAAGGCTGAGGCAAGAGAATCGCTTGAGCCAAGATTTTGCTGACACCACAGCACTCTACTGGAGGCAACAAAGTGAAACTATGTCTCCAAAAAAACCCCAGAAAACAAAAGTAGACAGTGCCTGTGGCTCAGTGAGTGGGGTGCCGGCCCCATATACCGAGGATGGTAGGTTCATCACATGACGACACAGACAAAATGACTATTTCACGTGACCCAGTATTTTTAATGAACATCCACATTGGAAGAGTTGGACCTTCATATCCATGGGCTCCACATCCATGCATTCAATCAACTGAAGACTGAAAATACTTGGGGAGTGGGCAGCGCCTGTGGCTCTGTGGGTAGGGAGCCGGCCCCATATACTGAGGGTGGCAGGTTTGAACCTGGCCCCAGCCAAACTGCAACAACTAACAACAACAAAAATAGCTGGGTGTGTGGCAGGCGCCTGTAGTTCCAGCTACTAGGGAGGCTAAGGCAAGAGAATGGCCTAGCCCAGGAGTTGGAGATTGCTCTGAGCTGGGACGCCATAGCACTCTACCAAGGGTGATAGATAAAGTGAGACTGTCTCTACAAAAAAAGAAAAAAAAAAGTAACAACAACACATCTCTGAAAAGCAACAGAGGGCCCCTGCTCTTCCCAGGCCGTTCAGTCTTTGCACACCACTGGCCAGAGCTGAGGCCGAATGACCTGACCCCGCTTACACCCCACTTAGCTCAAGCTGCCTAATCAGATGGGCTATTGATGGAGGAGTGGATTGAAATGGGGTAAATTAGATGGGAAAAGGGAAATATATTCCATTCCATTTGGATTGGAAAGACCACACATCACCAATTCTCACATGGCTGTTTCAGAGGGAAGAGATAGGGCATGTTCCACAGCTAGACTGGGAGTAAGGAAGCATTCCAAAGAAGAGTAAACAGATTGACCATCGTGCCAAGCTGCTCAGAGCTTTCCTTCCACGGGAGGGCAGCTGGTGGCAGAGGACCTGCCAACTGACCCTGAGAGACAAAGCTGGCCAACACACCCACACTGCCCCAACCTCTCCTACGCCAGGCCCTAACCTTGTTTAAACTGTATCCGCACACCAGCGTCGTTCTGGATCTTCTTGATCATTTCTCCACTCCGGCCAATGACCACACCAACAGAATGCCTTGGCACTGGCACCTGAGGAGACACAAAGTCAGTGGTTCTGCCCTGCAGCTCTGCTGCTCACTGTCCTGGAGGAGCCCACCCCTCATCCCACTCACATCAATGCCTCCGCCAATCCGAGATCCATACTCATTCCGGTCTCCAAAGCCGCCTTGGTCACGTTCCCGGAGGATGTCCATGACCATCTCACAAGCTTGCTACAAACACATAGGGCATAGTCTCTGTGAGCAAGCTCTGGTGCACCATAGTACCCTTCTGGAGCCCCCTGAAGAGGACATGGCCTTAGCAAAGGACCACAGACCTCTGCTGGGCCCAACACAGCACCCCGTTAAGCATTTCACCTGCCTAATGGGCAGGCATTGCCAACAGCTGTTTTCCAGATAAAACAGAAAGTCAGACCTGACTTCAAAGCCAGTAATCTTGAAAACTTTTCCATACTATACCTGTTTGCACAAATCTGTGGGAGCGCACATCCTAGGTCACTGGTCCCACCCACCCGCAGGCCTCTCCAGAATCCCCTACCCCCTCAGTGTACCCACCTGCACTTTGTAAGGGTCCCCAATGATCCGAAGAGGCTTGTCCACATTCGTGTTCTGGGAACCATCCTGAATTAAAATCATCTTCACACCAGCTCGTTCCTTTACAAGCAATGTCAATAGTTAGTGCTAGGCTTTCAGAGAAATTTTTGGGGCTATGCAGGCAGGAGGTACGCAAGATGCAAAAGGATAAAAACATCTGGCACAGAAGCCAGTAGGGAATGGGTTGGGCTGCAGACACAAGAAGAAATACTCTGCTGGGACCAGGAGCCCTCCTGTCTGGGATGCCACCCCTCACCTGCAGCTGCTTGATGGTCTCCCCGCCCTTGCCAATGACCAGGCCAGCCTTCCCTGCAGGGATCATGATCTCCTGCACAGTGCCATTCTGGCCCCCGTTGGCATTGTCATGGAACTGTCCTGGGGGGCCCCCACGACCCCGAGATACAATGTCATCCAGCATCATCTTCGCTTTCCTGGAAAGGGGAAGAATGGAGTACCTCCATTTGAGAAAGAACACTGGTCTGGTGGCCCACCCAGGTCTAAGGGAAGGTGACCCCAATATGTATATCTGACAGATGATACCAAGCACTATTGCCTAGGTGGGGAGATCTAAAGATTCCGGGCAATCAACCTGTCACTACAGTTCTCCAGGGAGGGCAGGAATGGAAGATGTGTCATGAGAGTTGCCCCCCACTTCCAGAGAGATCAAGAGAATTTCTTCCTACTCCCCTCATTACAGTCAGAGGGCCAGCCCAGGACTTACTGGACAGATTCTGGGGCTCCCGTCAAGGACACACTGCGCTCAGGTAAGCCACCACTGTCTGCAGAGGAGAGGAGATAGGGTCAATGCCCTCCCTGCCAAAGTACATCTAGAACCACCCATGGACACTTCTGCTGCCATTCAGCAGCTTGACAAATCAATTTACCGCCCCAAGGTCAAGAAACTAGAAGTCCAGTTAGGGAGGAAGAACTTTTAGGGAAAAAAATCAGGTGGAAGGAGAGGAAGGTTCCAGAAGACCCAGACACAGGCCACCCTCACTCCCACACACAATCACACAAGGCTCTTCCACAGACCATGCCCCTCACATACATGAGAGCAGATCCCAGAAACCCAAACTTACTTAACCCACACTCCCAGAACTTGCAGCTCAGGAATATAACTTTCATCTGAGATCAGATATGCACACTGAGACTTAAAACCAGGACCAACCTCAAAGCTAGCCCCCACTCCTGCCTCATTATGTGGCAATCTACTATAACCATCCAGAGCATGGTGGCTGAGCAAGACACCCTGTGCTTAATTCCAGACTTCCACCTCAGTTTGTCCCTACAACTACATCTTGTGGGGCTGATCCTGCGCTGAGCCTGGCACACAGCAAGCATGGATAAATACCAGCCCCTTTGCAGCCACACAGTCCCAGAAGAAGTTAAGTAATTAAGAAATTAAGAGATTAACAAAAAGTACAAGGAGCCCAACCCAAATCCAGCTGTCATTTTGGCAGGAATCGGTTCTCTCCTACCTGGAGAAATCTGTACTTTGCAGCCAGAATCCTGTTGGATTTTGTTAATTTGTTCACCTCCTCTGCCAATGACTAGGTGGAGGGGAAAAAGGGAGAAAAACGAACACCGATTGAGCTGAGAAGACAGTGTGTGGCAGGGGTCCCCAGCCCCTGTGACAATAAGGAGGGCAGAAGCCATCCTAAGAATTCCCCTGTTCGACCTGCCTAGACAGGATGACAGAAAGACAAATGACAGCAGGATATAGGACTCCCTCTTAGACCAGGGTTCTGGGCTGGCACGTGCTCACAGACATAGTCCCTGAAAAGGGAGTGGTACTGGGCTTCCCCATCCAAGGTAACCCACACTCACTTAGGCCCACCATGCCATCTGGGACCCTGTACTCTTCTGTCATTGAAGTCCTACAAAGAGAGACACTGAAAGTCAGTTTTAAGTGGGAAAAGAGGAGGGTGGACAATCTACAGCGTCTCCTAGAGAACAGACCTTGGCTCCTGGAAGCCAGGGCCTCTACCCGTCAGGCCTGCACACTTGCAGACCTGGCTTCCTACCACAGAGATCAAGACCCCATAGGCCTGAGCAGAGTCTGACAACAGGTCACAAAACTTCTCAAGGCCTCAGTTTCCTGAGAGGCATGGCGTTGGGCAGTGTGGCCCATAGCCTGGTGATGTCCCACTGACTCAGGGCAAGAACAAAGACTTGAATGCTTTTACAGCAAGCTGACATTTTATGGCTGCTGATTCTCACAATAAAAATAGCTTATTGTATATCCTTTTTGTTTTATTTTCCTACTAAATCGTTCTTACTGTATTTTGCAAAACTACTAGCCCATTAAAAAGAAAAAAGAAATGTATACCCATTCAAAAATGATCTATCCATGGGCAGCGCCTGTAGCTCAGTAGGTAGGGCGTGGGCCACATACACCGAGGCTGGTGGGTTCAAACCCAGGAAGGGGCAGCTAAAATGACAACTGCAGTAAAAAAAATTGCCAGGTGTTGTGGTGGGCACCTGTAGTCCCAGCTACTTGGGAAGCTGAGGCAAGAGAATCGCTTAAGCACAAGAGTTTGAGGTTACTGTGAGCTGTGACGCCATTGCACTCTACTCAGGGCAACAGCTTGAGACTCTGTTCCCCCTCCCCCTCCAAAAAACAAACCTATACCAGATTCATCTAAGTCTATCTGGGGTGGCAACCCCCCTAAGCTCTACCCAACACTCAATGAGACAGCATGTACATAGGACATGAGAAAAAGAAGGCCCTTCCTAGCCTCTTCTAGGACAGATGTCAGGGCTTCTGAGAGTCCCTGTCCCAATGGAGGAAGTGCCAGGATACAACGTTGGGGGGGGGGGGGGGGGGGGCGGGGGGGGGGCGGGGGCGCGGCGGGCGGCGCGCGCGGGGGGCCCGGGCGCGCGCCGGCCGC